>JAIPRL010006606.1:0-26589 GCA_025469235.1 Pemphigus obesinymphae
TTTATAATAGGTGTTTATACTCTAAATTTAACCTAAACGCCAAAATTTCAATTCTGCGTAGTGTGATTTTGCTATATTATCTGTTAGATAGACAGAGACAACAAATGCGAGTGTAACATCCTCTTAATGTTACGTTGTATGCATTTTTTTTTTTTTTTACCTGTGATTTATGAAGTTTAATAATAAATTATTTTAAAAATAAAATTTGAAAAAAGTTAAATAATATATTATTTAAGATGACAATATTTTCGTTTTTTTTTTAATATGACATCATACAGAACTTTTTTTATTTCATAACTTAAACATATTGTGGTTAGTTTGAAACTATCTAAAATGCTTACCTCAATATGTCATTTACCTCCAGGTTAGGTCAATTATATCAGTGGAGAAAATTACGATAATACTATAATATTATTATAGTTCAAAAAAAAAAAATTCAAAATATACAATTATTCAAAATTACATACGTATATATTAATATATAATATCGTATACATAATATATACTCAATTTCACGAGAGATCATCCGGAATCGCGCTTGTGATAAGAATGCAGTGTGGCCGTAGCGAGATTGAAGCACATTTGAAAATGATTATTATCAATGTTTATATGGCGTATTATAATAAGTGATGAGTAATAACAAAATAAAATAAAACGAGTGCCACACTTGTTTTCATATAACGTACGATTAACGATGTTAACGAGTGTAGTTAAGTGGGGGATGCGCGGCGATGGATGAGTTTTGTACGGACAATCTCTCGTGAAATTTAGTATGACAAAATCGTTGTAAGTAAAATGTATTTTATCAATAATTACGCATTTTTATGTTTCTATCCTATGGTTACAGTACCTATTATTTTTGTATTCGTTTTATAGGATAATTTACGTTATAAAAGTAATTGATGAAGTAATAAAATAAAATGATAAAATATTTTTATACATATATAACTTAAAAAATAATCAAAAGAATTATTAATTCCCGAAAAGTAAAATGTAAAGATAAAAAATTGGCGTTTTGTTCTTAGCGTTTTGCTATATTCTTTAATTGCCCAATAAAAGAATAAAGCAAAAGTATCCATTTAATATAATTTAAATTATTTATAAAAAAAAAAATACGGAATTTCAATAATATACATTTTTAACAATATTAAGACTAACGTATAAAACTACAAAAGTTTTTAAATTTTGAATGCAGCGAGATTGGTTTTACAATATAATAATATTTGGAAGATACTTTTTATCGGGCGGGTGGTAAAAACGGCCGATAAATGCTTCGAATAAAAGAGAGTGTAGTAGGTCTTCTAAGTATAATGACTTTTATTCTGTTCAATATTTTATCATTTTTAAAAAATAGTTATTATACATAATTTGAGCTATGAATAAAATGTCTTGAATTTAATTTTAATTTTTCAATAGTCAAATTAAAAAAGTTTATAATTTAAAAAAAATAAAATGGTAAAATATTTTAATTTGGTTTGATTTGTAATATTTACGAAGAGGTCAATATTTTTCTTGCTTATGAAAATACTATTTAGTTAATAGTGTCTATCCTATATATATATATATATATATATATATATATAAGTATCCAATATTCCCTATCAAATGGTATCGGTAAGTATAGCATCACAGAATACAATAGAAACCTCATTTTCAGTAATAAGATTGTGTGTACTAACAATTTTGAACCTTGAAATTATATTCACATTTCTTGTGTACATCTATAGATAATACTAGAAATGTAGCTCTTACAATGGAAAATAATCGTTATCATGACTGGCGTCATATTTGTTTGGCAACTCAAAAATATATGATAACAACTTGCTATATATTTCAATGTTGTAGGATTGTTCCCGTCGAACACAATAGATTTTGAAATAGTGTCGTATAATTGATAAATATTCATTAACAAAAAAAGTGGGAAAAGTATTCACATTTACATAAAAGTTTAAAACAGTTAATGAAGGAAACTTACAAAGAATATTTTCTTATTATTATTTCTTATTATTTTTTCGAATTGACAGTAAAACGGTTTTATCTCAATATTTTTAAATTGTCTAGGAGAGCATTTCAAAATGTCTATTATAGATACCTTAATATTGATTTAGAACATTTCGATTCGTTATAACTCATTAAATAATGATTTATTTCATTTGAAATTAGTTCGTTCCAATTTCAAAATATAGTTCACACAAAAATTATTAATTGGATATAAAAGGTACTTTTTTAAAAGTTTGTGACATAATCTTTTTACTCCGAGTCCAGGGTTAATCTAAAAGGAGGGAAGTCAGCCTGATGTGGAAGAATTTCGTTCATCGGATAGGATACCAGTACTCAGTGAATCGAATTTTAATGCAGTGATAAATTATTTCATTCGATAAAACGATCCTGAATGGAGTTTGATGTAATATATATATATACATTTATAATATAACTATTACTATAAAATGTATATTATATACCTATATACGTATATATTAAATAGTGAATTAGGTAAACAGTGCCGCAAGTTGCGTCTATATTAGTGGGTGTGGAAACCAATATTAGAGGACTCATAGAAAAAATACAATGACCTTTTTTTTGCTTATTTACCGTTTTCGAAAGTGTTTTCTGGGTATGCTAACACATTAATAAGCAAAAAAAAAAAAAGTCATCGACTATTTAAAAAAACAGAATTATAACCAAATCGTTCGGCTTTGGGTCGATTGCTATAAAATTCAACAGGGGCCCAAGGGTTCCTTGCATACCCCCGGCACCCCCGGTAGTTACGGCACTGAGTCATGATACTATGATAACTTTATTTGTAATTTTTAAAATTATAACAATATTGTTATAATAGTTAGATAGATTTCCTTTACCTATTACCTTAAGAAAACTATTGTAAAAAATACTAATAAAAGACCTCTTTAGAGTATATCATCAACAACAAATTTTTTACCCCGAAGCTCTTACTCAAATACCTACACAAAAAGTAGTTTAAAAAAAAAAGAAAAAACACTGCTGTTAAGAAGTTAAGAGATAGGTATCTCAATTCACTTAGAATCTTATATTCGTATATAATTTAAAAAAATAATATTTTATAATTTTAAATTTTCATAAATCGAATTTTTAAATATTTTAAAATCGTGTATATCATGAAATTTTCGAATACTATAGTTATGGCAGAATAGTGTAATCATTAATTTAGATGTATACAAAATTACAAAAATTACATTTTTCAAACGTTTTTTAGTTTTTCAAGTTCGTTATAAATTTGACTAGATAATTGATTATGAGATAACCCGGCTATATTTAGGGTGAGAACCAGCAGGGCTTAAATTAGATGGGGCCTCCAGAATTTTAGAAAAAATATATATTTTCGGGAACTTTTAGAAAATTTTACACGAATGACTTTTATCCTAATTTTTTGTGCCTCCACCGAGTTTTGGTCCCAGAGCTCCTTAATTATAAATATGGCCCTAAAGAAATAACAATCAATTATCTAATAAATAATATCTTTAATAGGTAATTATATGGCAACAAATTTTGAAAGTGAGAGTGACACAGCAAGTCACAGAGATATAAAGACTTAAAGCTTCGTATAGAAATCTACTATACTTAAACGTATTGTTTACATTACATTTGTCAAATAGTCATGTGATATTATGAATAAATAGATTTAATTTGGACATTTTAGCCGCTCGTCACCAAAGTAACACGACGTCATGACACGTGATATAAAGACGTGCGATTTGCGATTAACAAATCATTCAGATAATTTTTCATTTATACATCATGCGAGTGCGTCGACCGATCTACCATGTCAGATCACGTATCACTTCTGTGTCATTTACGAAATTTTTCTAGTGATAAAAGTGGAGAGTGCACTACTTTTGTCACGTATCATCTGCCCGTCATCATGCATTCAACGAATAATACGTACTTATTTCTTTTGTCAATAATCAAATTCATCACTATAGGCAATAAGCAATCGTGTTTTTTATGCCCTATATATGAAATTGATAATATTTTATTCAGCTATCGATTTTATTAAAATCTATTTTCTGTGATAATTATGAAAATAATCGATTTGAATTAAAAAATTCAGTGTGATAACCGATAAACGAATGGGTATATGCATACACAATAAAGACACAGAATAAGAGCTTCATATCTATATTTAAAATATTAATTTTTAGAAGGAGGCTGAGTTCCCACTCCCAGCCAACTATCTATTTATATTCATCATGATTCTACAGTGTAATCAAATATTTTTAAATCACAACCACATAATATAATATATACACCCCGCTTTCTCACAAAAGTTTTCAGAAAAAAAAACACGTCAATTTAATAACACACCAGGTTAACGTTAACATATTGTGGCATATCACGCGTGAAATCACTTGTCATATCACTATTGTCAATACACGTGTCATGTTACTTTAAGAAAAATGACGATATACGCGTGTTATAAGATTGCAATTTTTTTTTTTTCGTATGCAATTCTGGAGACTCAAAATCGTCTTCAAATACATATATATATATACATATATATGTGTGTGTATACTTTATTACAGCTTATACACGAAATACATGAGGCGATTTTCTTAGAGTTATTATAAAAATGTTTAGGGGTTTGGACCTTATACACTGAACCAAATATATTTGTGATTTTCATAAAAAAATATAGATTAGTTTAATAATATGATTGTTAATATACGTCCAATAAAATGTTTGTTGATTTAGAAATAAAATATTCGTTAATTTAACAGTAAAATAACAAAACGTATTATTGATTTAACAATATTTTTATCAATGTTTTGGGTAAAATAATGGAATAAAAATTTATTTGAATTAACAAATATTTTATTCATTTCTTTCTTTATTCTTCGTAGAACAAACACCCATTTGTTAATCAAAACAGTCAATTTAATAACATTTTTTATTATAATAATAAATCTGTATTAATTTTACAAATTATTTTTATTAAATTATAACTTTATATTTCGTGAAATGTACAAAATTAATTTGTAATTGTAAATACATTTTTTTTTTTTTTTTATTAAATTAACAATATATACCACATTAAAATAATAAAAATCGTATTATTTCAAGAAATATTCTTCGTTTGTTAAAATTTGATTATTGCATATCGTTAATTCTACCGCCGCAATGATATTTGTTTCAGTGTATGTACGATTCGGACACAATGACCTAATACTATGTAATTATTATGTAATCAATTTGCGAATTTAAACGAAAGAAAAACATTAACACTCTCGCGGTAATTATAACGTCACGTATAGGGTAGATATTATTATCATATTGCTGCAGGTACGTAAAACATTCCCCTAAAAGTGTGACGGAGTGAAAACTGAAAAATTCGCCCGCGTATAATACAATTATTATTATTATTATTATTATTATTATTATTGTTATTATTGTTATAAACGGTATACTTTGGAAAGTTTTGAAAAATTAATAAATCGCCTTTAAAACGGTCGCAGTGTATTTACGCGTATAAAACAACAGTTAAATAACGGCGGCGGCGGCGGCTTATTCCGAAAAGTTGTCGCCGAGGCGTTGGCGGTGTACGTGTACGTATTGTACGTGCATTATTATATAGACGTATAATATACGTATATAATACGGCGGCGTCGTCGTCGACGGCGGCGGGGGCAGGGGCGTGTGGCGGGACGCTCGGGTACCGGGCCGGCGGGCCGGGGGGGGGGGGAGGGACGGAGAAGCGGGACCGGCGGGACCGGTGGGCGGCGGAGCGGGGACACGAGCGTACGGGCCGGGACGGGGGCGACGTGGACACGTTTAAGCGGAATGTAGGTTAACGCGCGGGCGTCCGCAGCGCCCCCGGTTTGGCGGTGTCGGTGTCGGTGTCGTCGTCGGTCAGACGGTGCGGTGTGCTTTGCGGAGAGCCAATGGGGTGTGCCGCAAGCCAGTGGAACCAACCCACCGGGGGGGTGACGTCACCGCCGCCGCTACCGCTGCCACCGCAGCAACCTCTACCGCCACCGCACCGCGGACGGCAGCTTTCTCGCCAGTTTTCTTTTCGCGTCTCTTTCGCGCCGCCGCCGCCGCCGCCGCCGCCGCCGCCGCCACGTGTGCGCGTGCGCTCTTTCCCTCCCCCCCCCCACCCCGCCGCACGCGTTTCGTTCGCTTTTCAGATGCTCCGCCGCCGCCACACGGCCGCCGGCCGTACGCCGAGACGGACGTGCGCCGCTCCGGACTCCTCGAGCCCCGAGTCAGGTCGGCCTGAGAAAACGATATTTTCGTGTTTTCATTTCATGACCCGGGGAATCCGTTATTTTTCCACGGCGGCATACGCTGTCCGGGAAATCGACTGAAAACGCTCGATTATCTTTGGGAAACGTTTTTATCTATATAGGCACAATATGCCGCGAACGTATTAAGATCCCGGTGAAATCGAGGCAAAAAGAATGGCAGCGAGATACGCTTAAACCGTGACGGCGATGACGGTGGTGGTGGAAGGACTCGGCGGAGGCTTGTTATGGCGTTTTAAAATTAAAAGCTGTTTGAGTGGATGTAATTAGTGCGAACGGGGCGATAGGAACGTAGCAGTTGCAGGACTGGAGGGAGCTATACATACTTTTACTGTGTGTATATATGTATATATATTGCACTGACGGCTTAACACAAAAGGTGCGCCGCTGTCAACATAATAAAGGGTTTTGCAACCCTCCGCCCTTAACCCCATCACAGCGAGCCCACACACATATATATATATATATACACATAATATAATGGGTATGTGCGCGGTGCTCAGCAGTCCGGACGGTGGTGGGGGGAGGCCCTTTTATGTGTTGACGCTTGTAAAAGTTAAACTGCCGCCGCCGCCGCCGTAAATATCACCTTCTTGCAGCACTCCCTCCGACCGTATCTTTCCCTCTCCTCCGCGGCCTATACTCGTGCACCCCACCCCCCTCCCCGCCCCATCAACTCCATCCTCCGACCTTTTAATAATAAGTGCCTGCCAACCCTTTTCCGTAACTGATAACGTCGTCGTATAGTCGTCAGCGGCGGCAAAATTAAATTAACCCTTTGGAAACACCTCAAAGGTCACGCGGTGCTTTCTCCCCGGAGAAACACAAAAGGTTTTCGTAATTAGTAATGTAAGACGGACGTGCGAATGAGCGTACGTACATTCATTATTATCATTTGGTACACTCCACATAATATTGCACGTGTTGTTCGACTATAAATACATATTTGGGACACTATATAGTGCAGGTTACAATACATCCGGTATTTTGTCAACCACAACGATCCCAGGAATTGATAATATTCCTTTTTTTCGCCGGAACACGATTGAACATAACATGGTTGAGCACAGAATAATAAAAAATTATGAGATACTCAAGATCGTCGACAGACAGAGTTATCGGAATCGGATCGTATACAAAAATACCGAATATCTTTTTACGATAACATTTTCATTGAACGTGCGGCTTGCGTTCGCCTTTAATTTAATTACGTTTTATCAATAAGTATAGTGACTATGGTCAAAATGTGAGGAAATTTGATTTTCTACAAAAATAATTTTTATCCCCTTGATTGTGATACTGTGATACATTTTGACTTAAAGGGGTCTTATAACTACAAGGTCGTTAAATTAATAATAATTTAATAAAATATGCGACGCGATATGTGATTGAAATTGCCTATATAATGTTCCTAAATAAGTGACCAGCACTGGACCCCTTAAGGAGGAAAATGTAGGCAATAAAATTGCAATCTCGGGAGGAATTGATGATGCTGTTCGCCAAGTTCAAGTATACGAGTATATTATGTAAGTAGGTACGACAACATCGCAGTACTTTTTATGCTCAATCGTATTGTTTTTCTTTTGTTCTGCATAGCCCATATTGTTACACCGGAAATATGCTCAATCGTGTTACAAAGAGGTCGATTTATGCTCAGTCGTGTTACGTCCCTTTTTTTCAAGAGGATCAAATAAAAAGGGACGGATTTACTTTGTATTTAAAGAATTTAAGAACGTGAACCAATTTATGTTTTCTATAGGAAAGATAATACTAAGTACCTCGACCAGGTACCTATTTTTTTTTTTCTTACCTCAAAATTGTATTTTTAACATATTTGGTGGATTACAAAACGTACCTATTCAAAATCATACTTTATCAAAAAATCAAATTATTAACTGTAGTACTACCATATATAAATATATTCGTATATTTTACTATAATTTAATGTAAGAAACGTTTTGTTTTAATTTTAGATTATTCTTAGACGAATGTTGATTACAGTATAGGTAGGTACACTTGCTCTTATGTAAGTACAATTACACGAAACTAAACAAGGCGATAGATTAATTTTTTTAGAAAGTAGAAACGATAGAAAAACATTAGGTACATTTAGAACTACAGAAACGGATTTCCAATAATAATATAGATTGACAACAATTATGTAATCGGCGGTCCTTAAAAGGCTATAAATTTTAATTTTTCGGAAAAGCAGATATATATATACACAAATATCGAATGGTTGGAAAAATATCCATTTACTTACTTATTGAATTTTTTTGAACGCCTAACTAAAACGTTATGTATATATTTTCTAGTTACATTTTATTTTAAGACGCAAAATTGCATATTTTTCTGCAAATAACCTCTGTAAAGTTATGTATGCTACTGTATGGTATCTATCATTTTCGATATTTTGATAGTATTATTACTGCTTTTAGCTGTAACCGGGTCGTATATGATGTATTGCGATACTTCACTGTAGGCTTGAATAGTTTCCGTGGAATTATTACTCAACTTTTCGCATTGGTTGTAATATAATATTTTAATAATATTATACGCGTCCGACACGCTAAATACCGTTTTGCCCGAATCGTGGTAAACTGAAATACCCTCGGTTATAATAATTTTTCAGTTTATAAAATGCTTTTTCCAATTAAAAAAAGTTTTCCTTTTAATGTTTTCTTAAAGCTTCCAAAGGCTATACTAATGACATTTTTATCGTCGACGCACACTGTTCGCGAATATTTCGCACGCGCCCTGTACGTCGTAATATACTTCATTGGGTGTACAAACATGCCAACGTTTATTCTTGTATAAATAATACTTCTTGACAGCAATAATGATCTATACTTTACTCGTAATTTTGGTGTTAAATTTCCGTAATTTTTAGTAAGTCTTAAAATGTAGTATCTATAATTTAAATCGAATCGAAACCAAACTTCAAATATTTGACATTTCATTGAGAACTATTTTACACATCATTGCCCAAATTATTGTAAAACAAAACACCATAATTAGTTTCTCCAAATTATATTTTCTGATAGTAAAATAAAATACAATCATGGTTTGGGATTTTTATTTTTATTTTTACATTTTGAATATATCGTTTTAATAATATTTTAAAAATAACATAATATTTTTGAAAATATTTCTTTATTTTTATAATTTATCTAACCAAAAATATCTCTGAAACATTTGTAGAACATTATATTTTACTATAAAAAAAAAGTTCAATGATACTTTGTCTTTTTGTTTCGGTCTGGTTAGTATCGCTGTGTGTTTTATAACGATAATATTTATTATTATAGAAATATAATAATGACAATATATACGAGTAATAATTAGATAATGATTATAACTCATTTTACCAACATTAATTAAATTAAAAATAATTTATAAGCTTAAACTATAATTTATTGTATAAGAAATGTACCTATTTATACTTACAGTTTAATCGAGCAAATTTAAAATTATTAACAGGCATATGAAATAATAATATATACCTGATTATACCTTCATGCGTTGTCTAACGATTTATATATTTTTTTATACATAATTTATATATTATATATAATATTTATCATATTAACATTGTTATTGTCTACTTATTACTAGGGAACAGATTTATATGTACAAAACCCTCAAAATATGCATTTAAAAATACTATAATATACATTTAAAATTTACATTTATGCAAAATAAGTATAAAAAATTAAAAATATGCATAATAAAATTGGCGTTATTTTAATGAGAATGACATAAAATGTGCATATTTCTTGTCCGATAAAATCTACTTTATTATATACTGGAAAGTTGTTACTTGTGGTTTTAAAATATTTAAACAATAATACATTTCACATATTTTTATAGCTGGAAATAAGAACACATCAAAATATACGTTAAAACCAAAAATATGCGTTAAAAATAAAAGTATGCCGTAAAAAATGATGAATATGCATTAAATATATAAAACAAGTTAAAAAAAAAAAAGATAAACAATTAAATTTAAAAGTAAAATATTTGTGTTATTTTAATAAGAATGAAATAAATCGTGCACATTTTTGATCAGTTTTCAAATAGCTTATTCTTATAAATATATGCATTTACTTGTAAATCTTTCGCCAATTATTACGTATATTACTTATGATAGTTTAATAGGTATTTCTTTTTTCTCTTTGCAGGACTTGCTCATTCTTGGGGAACATCATTTTCCAGAGCTTTACCATCGACCGCATATCCGCCCTATTTAGCTAACAATTGTGGTCCACCAACGTTTCAACACTCGAACTTCACCAACATTTTCCCGTATAACGGGACTACCGGTGAAGTGATTCAGCAAACGATAAACACGAGTACAGGTAATAATATATGTACAATTATTTAAAGACTACAGCTAAACGATTTCCTTCAATTACATATTTTATAGTCTCTGTTTTTCGTAGTTTTAATCATAATATGAGAATCACTAATTAAGTTCATTAACTCGTCTAATATTAGTGTAATAATTTGAATTTTAAACCGTTAAATATATTATTATAAATGTACTTGGTCGATAAAAACAAATGCTTATTCGTCAATCGTTAATTATTAAATTAAGTTGGGTACTTTATTAAATGGTGATTGGTAACTGCAAGAGTTTATCAAAATAGTATGTTAATTATTCTTAATACTATTGAATAATGTAATTTTTGAGAATAAATTCAAGAAAAATTATAGGTTCTGGAGATAAAGTATAACTGTAAAAGTTTCATAGAAATGTAAAAATAACTATTGTCATTAATGATTGTTTATAAAATATTTCAGTGAAAATAGACATACCCATATAGCTGTATAATATTATATAGGTGGGTACTTTTAAATTCTTAAGGGGCTCGAAGGAACTGGTGGGCTTACAATAATGTTTATTTTATTCTTCTATTAATATTTCTGAAAATAACTTTTTGACCAAAACTTGATCCAATCGTTAGATGCGTACCCATTTTTCAGTAGCAAATTTCATCAAATTTAATCAGGGAAATACTTTGAAAATGTCATTTTTTTTGTTTTGGTTTTTCCGATATTTTTGTAATGCGTAAAGAAGAACAATTAATATACGCCGTAAAATCGGTAAAAACAAGATTCAGTCTAACAATAGGTTTTTATTTCGTCCGAATTTCGAATATAATGATTTTGAAATCTAGAAATTTACACCGAATATGCAATTTAGACATTTAGTATTATATAGAAAATTTTCAAAGTTTTTTTTTTGCAGTTTGAAAAATTTGTGGAAATATTAGATTCCGTATTTCTTGAGTCCTAAATGAGGTAATTTTGGATTTTAAAATTCAATACAAAGTTAAAGTTACATTATTCTACCTATATTTTTAATAAATCTCAAATATCAGTAGGTACCTAGCTAATTCAAATTTTTTTCATAGCCATTTAAAATTTTTCAATATCATTTATTATTTTGGTTAAAATACTCGAATATCAAGAAAGTATATATTTATGTTGATTGAATATCATTTACAAAATTTGCCGAATTCTAGACTATATTTAAAAAAAAAATAATGATGGGTACATATTATACAGCAGTGCATTTTTGACTATATTTATCATATAATAATAACAAAAGCAATTGTTTTATTATAACATATTTATGTATAGTATATTGATCGTGTTTAATTTAATTTGGTTAATATATTAAATTAATTTAAGTGCAATCATTATTAATTGGTAATTGTAAGAAAATAATATGATGTTAAAAAAAGACAAGTGGGTACAACATAAAATATCACACCAAGCTGTTGTTTTATTTTTTAAGCTATTCATAGGTTTGTTCTACATAATGTTATGTAATACATATTGAGTATACAGTATATACAGTTATAGTCATATTTACACCGAAGATCGGCTCAGTCAATAATTTATCATTGCATTCAAATGCAACATATCTACTGAATATATTTCATTCAATAAGTACTTTCATCCTCAGGGATGAGACTAGTAAGAGGGGGAGTAGTTCTACAACCCTAGAACAAAGTCTTTCGGCAAGTGTAAATCGGTACACCGTATGTTTTTAAATTTTTTGCGAAGAAGTAAGTATGAAAAAAGGTGAACATTTTGGTAACTTTTTTTTTTGCTTATTTCAAGGTTGTCAACTCAATTCAGATACCTCCCCCTTTAGGCTCGTCCCTGGCCATCCTTATACTAACACCCGATCAGCGAAGTTTTTACCCACTTGGCCCAGATTTAACTGTCCCGTATGTGTAATATTTTTCAGGAAAAATTAACGAAAAATTTTTTAATTGTATTTAAACACTTCGTTTGTTAAAATATTATATATTATTTTTTTTGAAAATTTGATTAATAAAAAATATACCGAGAAAACAATCAATAATAATAGAATATAAATCCAAATTATTCAAAAGTAATCATAATTTAGGAAGACGTGTTTTGTGTACCTACACGATTATGAATAATTGGGAAATTTTCGTCGAAATTTATGCTTTATTTATGTAATGTCTAGACAGAAATTGTGTAACTTCTTTATGTAGATATATTTGAAAATTCACTTCCAGCGAAATTTCTTAGTACCTATGTATAATATAAAACTGAATTTGTATATACCCGTAAAATATACGAATATATACACTAAAAAGTAAAATTGTTTCCTTTGACACATAGGTATAGATCAAATGCCAATAACTTAATCAACGATTTTTACGAGATAAAAACGGCACTGCGAATAACTTTAAATCGATATCTAGTGATTGACGCGAAGGAGTATTAAGATAAAATGTACAGTATACACTCTAGTAGAGCTGAATGGATATTGTCTGCACGAGTAAAGTAAATAGAAAATCGTAATATTCGATATTCTACGTAAGAATAAAAGTTTCGAGGCCGGCAATAAAAAATTGAATTAATTTAAATTAAATGTATTTTAAAACTTTAATGCTTCAAGTCGCTTTAGATAACGCTTGGAAATGAAGTTATTGTTATATCGTTATGGATTCTTTTTAGCTCATTTTATATTACTACTATACTACTAATTTCTAAAAATGTGTAAATATATTATGCACTTAAAATTAATATAACGCCTTGAAAATACCAAAATGGCAAAATAATAACTTCCCTGTAAACTTATTAGCGAATTTTTTGCATGCAATGTCATGTTCTAACATAATAATATGTAATGGATTGAATATTATCCAATACATTTAATGGTAAATTTATTGAAAACTTGTTCAATAACGTTGAAGATTTGTTGAATTTTATTTTGAAAATGATAGGGATATTTAAGCTATCTACTAAATTGTTTGCGTTAACATAGCTCTAAAGTACGATAAGTCATTTTGTTTACTCTAAAACTACACATTATTTGAGATTGTTAAACGACTATTTCAATTTAATGCGGACATCATTTAAAGTGTTATAGGAAAATTTGAACTTTTGAGCAGCTATCTTTATGTTAGTAGTACAAAAGTTTTTTGATATATCTAATTTGAGTTTATTACAAAAATGGCAGAAAAATATTAATTCCGAATAATCATTTATCAAGCAAACTCAAAAAATTCAGTTGTATATTATAATATCTGATGTATTTTTGTAATGGAAACGCATTGCTATAGATTAACCGCCTCCCTGGGAAATGAATTTCCGTACGAATCCTAATACTTACCAAAATGATCGATAGGTAGTTTATATTGAATTCCTTTTTCTTTTTTTTTTTTTTTAGAGAGTAACAATGTCGGAACCAGGCCCGGGGCGGAACCGCTGGGTCCGATAAGCGTGAACGTAAGTGCGGAGAGTGCGACGACCCGGGGTCACAGGACTGGGATCAGGGGTCACAGGGGCCTGTTGACCACGGTGGCCGGCGGTGGACACAAACGGCCCCATCACCACCATCATCACCACCATCACCACAAACGGCATCGGGACAACAAGTCCGAGAAAAGTCCGGTCGTGGACCGTCCGTCGCCACCGGTGGCCAACAATAACGACGACAACAATAACGACGATGGCGGCAACAAAGACATCGACAAGAAACGGCCGACGGCGGACGACGACCGGCGGCGAACGGACCGGACACCGCCGTCTCCGCCACCGCCCGTCACCCAGCCGCTGGCACAGCTTCCGCCGCCCATGTCGTCGGCCGTAGTCGCCTCGTCACCGTCTGCGCCACCTGTCACGCAACCCGTTCCGCTGGTGGCCCCGTCGCTATTCAGTCTGTTCCTAAACGCACCGCTTCTTCAACCGCACACGCAGTGGCTGTACTCGCAGCTGTACCCCAACCCATATCTCAGCCACATCCGGAACACGATGATATTCGACAACGAGTCGGCGGCGGCCGCGGTGGCCGTGGCCGCGGCCCAAAAGTGCGTGGGCGGTGAGGACGGTGGTGACGCCTCGGCCACGGAAAACGAATCGCCCAAAAAGTCGCCGCCGCCTGACAACGAGGCGTCACCGGTATCACCGAAGACCAACGCCAAACAGACGGACGTCTGGAGGCCGTACTAGTTCGTCCTACTCCGTAACGAATATACACTATTATAATATTATTACAAAACGATATTATGTGTGTTTATTATGTTGTATATTTTTTTTTTCTTTTGTTAGCTCTTTTGTGATATTTATAGACTTGACGAGTCAATTGGTGAACATATTATATTATTATTATTATTATTAGCACAGATTGTGAAAAACCAGAAAGAAAACGCCGCGCGAAGTAGAACGAACGATTACCGCGAATAATCCGCACCAGAACTCTTAGTGTAGATAAGCCATATTATCATGACGCGAATCCGATGCGAATATGCATTAAGTACTGCAATTAACTGAATACTTGGTTCGATTTTAAAACTAGTATTAAAATTCGAACTGAAAATAATATAGTTTGTTCAGAAATTCTGTTAATTCTGTTGAGACCGGGTTTTTTCAATCATCCGACAATTCGCCAAATAACTACTATTCATTGAATACATTTATAAGGTAAATTTAATTTCTGAATAAAGTGATAAGTGATTTTCCATGTGAAAGTTGTTCGTTAAATAGTGATACTATATATATATAATAGGAGGTAGTAATACTAGATTATGGCACAGGTTACAATGGTTATATACATTTATACTTGATCATATTCATAGCCGATGTTGTTTAATTTTCAATTATCAGTGATAACACTGATAAGAAACAAGCAATTGTAATATTAGAGGTAATTTGTCGAATATATTTTATTCGGTACATTATAGTACCAAATAACTTTATTCAATGAATAAGCGTTATATCGACATTAAAATAATAATAATTATGTATTTTTTCTTAACTCTCGAATAACTCTAGTCAATTGGCGATTAAATTATGATGAAAAACTGAGCCCTACAAAAATGAATAATGTTTTTATTTTCATTTTTCAATAACACGTTGATAAAATTTAAACTTTAAAAAGTTAAATAAACATAACCTGTTGCTTGTTATTTATTTAATGCCCAGATTGCATTGCAAACTTTCTGGTTTTTTTAATATAATCTGCGATATGATTGTCATTGTTTACCATGTGTTTCATCACTATACAGATATATTATTATATTATATTACCAAACCTGGCGCTGTCATGTTTGACGTGACAATTATCCGATTCAATGCCAATGTGTCTACGTGTTGAAATAATAAAGCATAAATAGACGATAATAATATTATCACTAACGTTATCCCTATCCCCTTTAACCGGTCGAAGTATCGATTTATTATAATGTACTTTCCTCCATGTAAACCGAATGTAGTATTTTTTTTATTCTTATTGTATATTTACATTTCGATTTTAAGTGTATCTATTAAAATATATTATATTATTATGTTTTATTAAAAAGTGAATAAAGTAACCAATTATATGGTTGTTAACAATAATTAATATAACATTTTACGTTATTTTTATCCTACACGCTAAAAATTTGTCTGATGTAGTATAATAATTCAATTATTCAAGTAACTGAATTACCCGACGTTGCCCCGGAAAAATTGTGATTGTTCAACTCCTTTTGGGTGTAATTATGGAAGCATTGGAAGCAATGTCTTGTTATGTGTAAATCACCCAAAAATACGTTTAAAATATTTAAATTGTAGAAGATAGGAAGTTGTCGCTTTCGAATTGTAAGACATGAGCGATGTCATTCCAATGAACAGTATAGTAAACAATTATTTGGTTATTAACAATAATTAATAAAACATTTTACGTTATTTTTATACTGCACGCTAAAAAATATAATTATTCATGTAGCTAGTTATTATCATCATCGTCAGTGTTTGAGAAACATTTTTTAACATCGAGTGGAAAAAAGCGGATGTATAATATGTTGTCTATACACGACTCCGTAAATAATTAAATTTAAAAAATAGTAAAAATGAAAAAAAAATCATTCCACTTGATGCTCGAGCAATCACTTTAATAATACACCAAAAATCATTGTATTTTACGTTTTTAAAATTAGGTAAAATGATATTAAAATACTTTGAATTAAATGTTCTCTAGTAAAACGCATTAAATGGAAAATATAGTGTACACGTGATAGTCAAAATAAACGAATGTACTCCAGTTGTAGGGTAGAATTCGATACTGTTTTCTATAACTTTAAACTTGTCAACAATTACCAAAAACTAAAGCACTGAGATTAAATATTATGAGATTTGATTAAAAAAATGTTACATTAACTATTGAGAAATTATAATAAAACGTTAAGCAAACCATAACAATAAACGGATAAATTCATAAAACATACTAAAATGGTAGCGGTTCTAGGAACACTGAATGTAAAATAAATCATCCAGTTACAGATGGTGAAAGTTGGTCCATTGTTTTTACTTCCTTTAATCCTCAGACAGGATAGTATATTATTATTATTATTATTATTTTAAATTTAAAAGAAAAATAAATCATTGAATTTCGGACAATTCTGAGCAAAGTTCGGTATAATATTATTAAAAAACAAAAATAAAATCGATAACCATGATACATTTATTTATTATATGCTTATTTTTCCTCCATTTATAAAAAAACGATTGCTGGGAGAGTCGAAAAATTGCATGTATAAAGGACGAACACCAACGAGAACCAATTTGATATCAAAATAGCTCTTAACTCCAAATCTCCTCCTCTACTACTATCCCGAAAATTTATAATTACGATATAATAATAATAATGAAAAATAAAATACATCATTATAAAACGAAAACAATCCTCTCTTCGCTCAGAATAATATCTAATATAAATAATATCAAATTGGGTATAGCCGTACACGTATCCACCTAAAGTTTAAGTTTATTTTTATTTTTTATACACAAAAATCATTAAAGCACATAAAAATTAATTAATTGATTTATGTATAATTATACTTTGGGGGTTCAGAACCATTATATTATAGTATAATGGTATTCGGTGTATTTTGAAAATGTTGAAACTATGTCGTTATTACGGATGGCTGGGAGGAGCCGAATATTATTATCGTTCCGCGTACGGGTTCTTATTTTTATGACTTTGATAGTTCCCCGATGGCTTTTTCGATTGTTTTTTCTTTTTACCGTCATATAATCGCCTTATTGTGTTCGTACGCGTGGAGAAGCGGCGATTGGGCCAAGAGAGATATGGAGGGGAGAAAAAAAATCGCATGACAAAAAAAGTCGCAACGAACAACAGTAGCAGAAACAACTGCGTACTATAAGTATATATATATATATATATGTGTGTGTGTGTATCAATAACGAAAAATCAGCAGTCGTGTCACATTGCGATTGGAAGACGGGAAAGAACAGTCGAGTAGTCGGCGGCTGCAGAGTGGGTTGTTGATTTAATAAAGAGTGAAAAGGCACACGGCGCGTCAGGTTCGGCGATCCGTATATTATATACGCGATGGTTGTAAGGGGGTATCGGCCCTGGTGGTGGTGGTGGTGGTGGTGGAAAAAAAGGCAAAGGAAGACGACAAATTCGGCTATTCAAAAGAAACGAGAGGTAATGTGATTTCACGGTGTGCTGTCATGTTCACACCAAATATTAGGAATTGCCAGGGAAACCCGGCGATGCAGGCGACGGCGTCGGGGTCTCTCGTGTTTGGGGGAGGGTTCGGCTGAGCGGGATACGGTGTGGAAATTGGCTTGTCAATAAACATGACACTCGGATGGAATGGACGGAGGGTGATGGTAAACGAATACGCACGCATACGGGATTCGCGTATATTATACATCTATACGATGTATATTATACGTACATACACAAACCTCGAGTCGTTCCTGATTGCCGTCTCTCTATCGCTTTATCGCCACATTATATTATTATAATATACACACGTTCAATCTGTCGCCCTCCAGGCACAGCGTTCAACGACAACATCTGCATTGGTCTCGGTTCGTCTGGTGGTTAAATTGTAAATAATTGTTATTATTGCGCGTCTCGGTATAATTAGCGTTTTCGGAGATATCTTCATTGTCTCCATCCAGTTCATCTATTTACCTGAACCACAAAATGCCATAATTGTAAACGATAATAATGCTTTCTCGGTGGTATCGGATTGATCCAAGTAGATCAATAGACGTTGTACACGTGTCCGAGTGGCAAAGATTTATAAAGTGTTTGGAAAGAACGATGTTCGTGGGTTCAAGTTCATATTTCGCGAACGCCACTCATTTCTGTCAAATAGAACATGAACGTGAACAACGTTCATATTTTTCAGGAATTTGAACGATTTTCAGGCCGTTTAAATTAAATTGAAATATATTGAAACTTCGCTATAAACCTTATTAGATTTAAATATAATACGTAAAAGTCCAATTTCTTTGGATTTGATATGAAACGAAAACGATATAACATCTACGAATTGGCAATTTTTTAGTAGAAAAATATATATTTTGTTAATTAAAATGAACGATCAGACGAACGCGTTCGTTTATTTGAAGTACGTGCGTATGAACGTGTTCTTTTTAAATACATTTGAACGTGAACGAGTTCATTTTTTAAGTGAACGTTCCAAACACTGGATTTACACTATAGATATTTTAAATAGTATGTATATAAAACTCCCCCCCCCCCATCAAACGATATATTATCACCGTGATGAGATAATATAGAATATACATATAGAGTGTGGCGAAAACCCGAGGAGATCATTAAAGCGTATTAGCTCATTGAAAGCAATTATATATATTATATATACCAACCTTTGGCAATACGATTATAACAGTGAAGGATTTTAAAGAGTAAAGCTTAGAGTACCCAATATTACAATAACAAAATACTAGATATTTTTGTGCACGACATTTTCAGAATTATGAGAAAATAATTTTAATTTTATTATTTCAACACGTTTTTTTCACTATTTTTCTATAGTCTTTATCAATAAACGAAGAAATCCCTCTTCAAAACGTAAAAAGTACTTTCATAAATCCAAGAAATATTTCGCTTTATTCAGAATCTAAAATTTAATCATTATATTCGTATATATACAAATCATTATAGGTCTTTATAATCTATATTTTTTAATTCTGGTGTTCCAATACACATGGACCTTCCACAAATACTCAATTGCATAATTAAAATTACTCTCACTTATAATCTAAAATGATATTTTTTGTCTTAGTATATAATATAGCATTTATATAAACAGCATTGCTATTTCATTTATTTTGATATACTACGCAAGTCAGTATTAGATTATTATGATATAATGACCCATAATATTATTTAACCTATATTGTTTAAGCCTTATACCCACACACACAGTGTATATGTTATACATATTTTCAAAGTATTTTCAGGAAAATTATATTCATTTCAAAATATTTTCTGATCATTGTTAAAAATATTTGAAAATGTTATAAAATACTGTACAAAAATTTTTTTGGGACAAGAATATTTTAGAAATGTTAGAATAATAAAATTCTTGTAATATTTTCAAAAGATTTTCTTTTAATATTTTCATAACATTTTTCTTTTATATTTTTAAAACATTTTCTTTCAATTTAATCACAAAAATCAAAAACATAATCTAACTGCTGATGGAGACCAGGGTGGGGTCGTGGTATGACATTGGATTGTATCCCTCAAAACGGGAGATGATTAAAAATCCGTAAAAAATGTCTAATTTCGGAAACGGGGATCGAACTACCTTGCATACCCTTGTGCTCGAATCGCACACTCCTCAGACCCATCATTTTTACAAATACCTCTTATTTATTTTTTTTTTTTTTGTAAATTTTGCAACAAATCTTAATTCTGGCGATTGGATTTGAACCTCCCGCTATTATTTACTCAACAGTTTTGTACTCGTGCTTAACCAATCGAGCCACACAGTTATACAAACATAGTAAGAATTTTGGGTACATAAATGTTCGAGAAATAGTATGTGATTACAGGCAAAGAAAATGAGGGAAAATTCTTAATTGCCACAGCCAGAACGAATTTGGACCGGTGAAAAAATTTACACAAATTGTACACTAAGTTTCACATTAAAAAGTCTATATATTACATCGTATACTACATCCTCAATTCCACGTGACCTTCATTGCAGACAATTAAAATATTTAATTACAAACTATTTTAGAATAGGTACTTCAAAAAATATAGAAAATATTATACTTGACATATTTTGCAATAATCATAATAAAATATTTGTACAATATTTCGACTAAAATATTTTCTTGTACTCGTCAAAAATATTTGCAAAAGATTATTTTAGAATATTTTCCGTTTATCATCATAAAATATTTACGCAATATTTTTTCTAATATACTTTATTGCTATCAAAAAGTATTTTGAAAATATTATCATTTTCCAAATTCTCTCCGGTAGTAGGTATACGAGTATATAGAATATCTGGAAGTAGAAATATATTATATATATATATAGATTAAATCTCGATATTTTGGTATTTTCTTCTCAAATTTCAAGTTTTTCTTATTTTTACTACAGATCCTTCAAGGCCGTTCTTTTAGTAACCCATATATACCACACATACTTGTTATTCGCTCTATTTTCATTTTAACAACATTAATTAGTCTATCCATAATCGTTATTTACGGATATCGCATTTGAATTTGGTTTCCATCGTGATATTGGTCCAATGTAATGTATTCGAAGTACACATGTGTCCAGACTACTCAACTGATTTTCATAATTTTCATTATACTTGCTTCTATGTTGAGTTTTTCTAGCTCTTCATTATTCCTCATTTCATATATTATTTTTCATCATTTATTTTAGGTTCTTAAGGTATTCTTAAGATCTTAAGAATGAAGATCCTTGCAAACACCTTCATACATACCACATACAACAAGCCACTAGTCTAACAATCATTTTATAACATTTTTCATTTTTATTGATAAGATTATTCAGTCTTTGACTTGAATAATAGAATAATTCAAAAATAACACGCGTTCACTGCTTTAAATCTTTGTTTATATTCAAAATTAAAAAATAATTCTGAATTTAGTTTTTAAATTAATCTATGATTGGGTAATGTGTATAATTTAGATTTGGCTATTTTAATTCTGTCAAATAGAGTGATCCTCCTACACCACATGATCATTGTAAAGTTATCTAAGGCATTTATTTTTACATTAGTGACACGAAAAGTCAACCTGAAAACATGTGGCTTTTAATTAATAAAAAAAGGTCGACTAATACCACCAGAACTTCGCAATTATTTCTACGTCAAACATACCACAGGGCGCAGAAACCCTATTCAAGGAAATGGTAAATATTTACTCGTGTTTTCGGCAAGACGATGACTCGAAAAACGCGTTTTGATCGATTTGTTTCGTAATTAAAATAAAATGGATGCAAGGCGCTCGTAGTATGCACGACATAATAATATACGACCGTCTCGCCAAATTAGTCGTCTCGGGAGTTAGGAATTTCAATAACGTCTTATAACTATTTCCAAAGGATGATCAATGGGGAAAGGGGTGGGTATAAAATATTATTTTTTTAAGTAATTATAATATTTCAAAGAGTAAACTGCAGACATACACAGGGTCTCCCAATAAATCGATTCGTTAATTTGCGGATACAAAGAACGCAATTTGCCAGCTTGTATAGTTCATTATACTATGTCAAAGATCATCAAAAGCGGTTTAATAGTATAATATCTTGAAGAACATTTTTAATATAAGTCAGAAATTAATAAGGTTTGATCTTCGAATGTTCGTAACTTGTTTTTTTTAAACGTTATATGGTTGCCCTATTCGTTCGTACTTATATTTATTATTTTAATCAATTTTGACGGTTTGTTCGATAAACACAGGAACCAATAAGTGGGCACATTATTTGTTGGCCATCGTTTTTTTGTATCAGATTAAATAAATATCCTGGAGTCATAAATTCATAAAGATGTTTTACTCAGTATACAATTCAAATTTGATTGTGTGCTTAACGTCTACGAAAATAACCATATTGTAATACCGTTACGATCGATGCCTGAACAGTAATATGTAAAGTCAATAAGGTGGGTTTGAGACTTAGAAAGGTTTATATTAAATAATTTTGAAACCTTTATAATATAACCGTTTTAGTTTTCCAGTAAAATTTTGTTGTTCTGTGAAATTCTTTGTAATTCGAATTTTAAACGATTTAATCATTTGAAGTATTCGTTTATAGAAATTATGAGACTTTGGTATTCAGAAAAGGTTTCTCTATCGTTTGAATTTTACAGAATTTACGCGTATAAGAGTATTATAATATACAGTTAAGGAGAAAATCTCTTCAATTATGATTATCGTTTATGCATAGGTATAGCTGTCTACAAGTGCAGGAAAAAATCCTTTATTTATAAACATTAAGAAATATTTAGACAAATCGAAGACTCGGAGGTACGTGTGGTATTAAGACGTATTTTGAATATGACATTATAGTTTAAGTACATACAAAAATAAATAATAACACATGTACGGTACTGTTATTTCACGGATATTTAAATGTATCTATTAAATTATTGAGTTTATTTAAATAAAATACCATATCTCAAAAAGACTATATTATTTAATCGATATATTTTCTCTTCGACCCTTCAAGATCGTTCAGATCGACTGATGTACTTATAGAAATCTCGTTATTATGTTCAATGCCAACTTAAATATATAAATATTACTTTAGTACGTTATTTTTAATTTTTTTTTTTTTATGGTTATTGAGTTTTTAAATCCAACATTATGGCTGTGTAGCTCTTCCTAATAAACTTCTATACACGGTCACACGAAATATCGAGTAAATTAAACAGATACAACGTCTACCATTATAAAATAATACGAATAATATTATAATGAGTACACTGCAGTAACTGGAGAACAACAAAACGTATTACATTATTATTATTATTAAATACATCGGATGCGTTACAGAATAAAAGTTAATATGGAAACCGACCGTATAATGTGCCATTATAGCTTAATATTATTAAAAAAAAATAAATAAATAATACGACCGGGTATATAACGACAAAGGATTACCTACCGTAGGTAACCATGTCCCGAACGCGCCCTAACAGAAGTCTTTTACGAAAAAATGTACAGGACGATGCGTATAAGAAAACAGATGAAAGACGAGGTGAAAATGAAATGCATTTAAAGATGTGTTCCCGTACAAAAGTACTAAACAAAGTGTACTTAAAATGTTTTTCGGAAAGCAAAAGATCATTATGTTTTCGATTTAAGGACATTTTTATGTTTCGGAAAATTAACGTTTAAAAATGATTTTCAATATAATATTTTCTAAACATTTTAACAACATTATAATGTAGTATCCTTAAATTATTTGTTCTCTGGTTTATACCATAATCAGTATAATCATTGTGCAGGGAGGCTCATAATCTACATTGAAGAAATAAATAAAAAAATGTTGAGAACACATGGAAAGCCAAGGCAATTTTCACCTTTTATTCTAAAATTTTTATTAATCGTAAAAATAAGTATATATTATAAAAAATAATGTGGGGGAAAAAAATGAGCCAATTCGAAAAAAGTATCATAGGTAACAACTTGTTTGATCATAATAGTCAGCATCAGGTTCGAATACTCTATAGGCACATTTTATTCGTATATATTATTTTTTTTATAATATACAATATATTAATTTTATTTACATAATATGTTGTTCATATGTATATGCATTTATACGATAGATAGTATCAAGTAAATGGATGATGATCAAATATGTAAAGGCAGCTAAATCAATATACCACACTAAAATATAAGTTTAATAATAGTTTAATTCATATGTAACAAATAATTTAGTAATATTTTACTCATTAAAAGGTTTAGAAATGTATTTAGAATCGAACTTTAATATACCTACCTAACTTTAGGTACCACTTAATATAATGTAGCATAACGCAGCACTGACGTGTCAGTGCTAAATCTACCTAAAAGCTAGACAAAACTGTGAGACTTTAGAAAGTCAAATTTCAATTCTGAAAAAGTTTTGGATTCCTGGATTTTTGTACTAGAAATCGATCAAGGTGATTTAAAAAATATACCATTTTGGTAATTTAATGTTAAAGGAAAATGCCTCGATAGCCTAGATTTCCCTATAAGACAGGTCAATAAATTCAAATCTGTTTTCAGATTTTAAATCCGACTTTCCAAAGTTCCACAATTTTGTCTAGTTTATATGACTATTTGACGAAAATATCGTGATTACGCAACGATAAAAAGTACCAGGTTACGGGGATATTTTTAGATTAATTTTTAAATGTATTGAATAATTTTAAATTGTTAGAATTTTATTCATCATAAAATGTCTTGAAAATAGAAAAACCTTGAAACCGTCTTCTAAACAAGGTACATTATTCAAAAATAAAAACTGAATTAATTTGATATTTATCTAAAAATTTTGTATATCTATTTTCATGTTTATCTATAGATAACTTTTCTGTTATTTAATTCCAACAAATTTTATTGTATCGCACTAGTTGATTTTTGATTATTATTATTACATGCTATAATGAAAATTATCAATATTACATAATATTGGTTTTGCTACAAGTGCATAAATAACGGTTGCCAATGAATTCTGAATATTTAAATAAAAAATGAATCAATCAAACAATAGTTGTGACCAAGCAGAGACTAATCTCGTTAATTTGTATCACAATATTTTTTTCGAAAATCAACCGACGATGGATCTTAAAAAAAAATAGGCATATAAAACCTGAATTGGTCGCTATGCGTTGTTTCGTGTTTCATGGTGTCAGGCCAGCGATAATATTCCGGTGTATCTCGTCCAAGTCCCCTTAAGCTAACGACATGCGTTTGGTTTTATTATACAGTCGATATTATGTACATATAATATTTATGTGGCGGGCGGGCGAAAAAAAAAAAAACTCGTTATTTGTCACGGGTAATAAGCGCGATTTAATTTATTTTTATAATATATACGCGTACGTATTCTACCCGTTGTTCTGGGCGGTTATTTTTTGTTTTATTTTTACATTGTGTACATATTTTTTTCAAAACGACCGACGGCGGCGGGGGTGGCAAAAAGAAAAAAAAACGTGCCTGGTTCATATCGCGTCATAGAACGGTTTCCCGAAAAAATAAAAAAATAAAAAAATTCCACTACATTAAGCTCTTCGAAATGCGCGCATAATGTATGTTAATGACGAGCCACTTGTATTTTCCGAGACATTTGTTTCTGTCGTTGGCGAGCTTCTCGCTCGCGCGCAGTTTTGACGGTCCGTTGGTTTTACGGTCGTGTTTCGCGTCGATCGAGTGAGGGAGATGACGAAAAAAAAAAAAACCGAAAAAAATTCCCCATAAACACTGCGTGTACGATATATATATATATATATATATATATTTGGAAAATTACATAAGGGGTTCGATATATATACGCCTCTGCCGCCGATTCGATATTGCGGAATGAGACAACGAGACGCAATGGATCTTATATATATATAATATATATATTTCCCGCCCCCTATCCTTCGGACGGGCCGAACGGGGATCCCGATGATTTATGAAAGTCGTATATATGCTGCGAGCGAGGTCACGGGGCACCACACTCGATGCGGTATCGGAATCATATATCTATACTGTGTTCGCGGAGAGAATAGGAGTGTTTCGCCGCACCCGACCGACAAAAATTCGGATAGCTCCGTTATCTTTGGGCGGCCATGTCCCCTCTCCGCGACAAAATTACATACTATAACCAGGCCCCGGACACTGATAAAAATTAACACGGTAAAGATACTTATCACACAAAACGTGGAGGCCATCTTCCCGTTTGTTCATTCTATGTATTTTGTATAATCACACAGTATAATCAGTTCAAAATATTGATATTGCGATTTGT
>JAIPRL010006607.1:0-26584 GCA_025469235.1 Pemphigus obesinymphae
AAAAATAATGCATGCATAAATTCAATTATTTATTTATTTATTTTTACTTTAATTATTATTTTTTTTATTCAGCACATAGGTCAGTATAATTATTTTCATTTTTTTCAATATATTAATAAAGAACATTTAAAAACGGTTTATTTTATGATTTATTAGTTATTTGTTGTTAAAATATTACATTTATGATAAAATATACTAGGTGAGCGAATCTCTGTACGTGCGAGTAACGGTGTTCAAATTATATGTGCGAGTCATGACGGGTTAATAATTTTTTATTTGCCTTTTATATATAACCATCGATACTATTATTTTTGTTAATACAACTTATAAAAAATGTTTTAAAATATTTTTAGTGTGTTGATTTCGTTTATATTAATGAATTTTTTTTAAATGAAAAAATAAAAACAAAAAACCAAAAAAATTAAAACAGAAGTGTAACAACCAACCCAGGTCTCCTCTTTGTTTAATCAGATAATTTCAAGCGTAAGCCAGAATTTTCTTTTTAGTTAAACATATTGATAGCTGTTATTAATTTCATCTTTTTCTACTTTTCTTCTATTTCATCTACTAACATTAGAACTCTCTAAGATTTTTTACTTTCCCTATCCCTCAACACAATATCATAGCATCTATCTCTGTCCTAAACCAGTTCCTTCCATTTTTACACTCTTATAAAACCTTTAGGTCTTCTTTAACAACGTCGACCCAATTTTTTTTGAATCTACCACGATGCGTTTTTCTCTTTGATATCAACTCTAATGTTGCATTAACAGTATCGTTTACTCTTCGTTTCACTGTATGACTATTAGCATTGTGATTCCTACACTATGCGTATACCAATTATTAACAAGAGAGGTGCAGAGTTAATATTATATAGGTATTTTTAGACCACATTAAATTATAATGGACATGTTAATCCTCAATTTTACAATGAAATAGTACATTAAGACAATTTTATTACGTTCTGTTCCAGTTTTCTGACCCAAGAATTAACAAATTAATTAAAAAATTAAAACATTAAGAAAATCTTGGAAATTCAAACCTCTAAACACACAAAATTCTATTTTATTCATCAATATTGTATTTTTATCTATGTAAAGTTTTAGATATTATATTGGCCAAGAAAGCCCCCAAAAAATCTGTTTAATGTTAGGTATATTACCGTATATTACCTCAGAAAACACAAATTCCCATACTTTCCCATACATTTTGTCAAATATCGTAGATAATTTTTCTTTTAGTATAAATTCCTATGAAAAATTATATTTTCGACATTTTGGCAATCAATTTCAAGTATCCCGATCTAATAAGAGAAAATTCCTAAAAACTGTTTTAGTGAACCTCAATAACACACAATTTTGTTTTTACTCATTAATTTTTAACTTATATCTTCTATCTGTCTATATACGTAGGTATATATATTTTCCAAAGCTTATTAATTTAAAATACATGAAGGTAGGTACATTCATACTATTCAACCGATTAATACCAAATTTAACATAAATAATAAGTAATATTCCAGGGTAAGTTTTAGTAATATATTGTAAAAATTCATCCACGTGGAAGAATATTTAATCAGTAAAAATCATGATCACGCAATGAAAAAAAAAAAAATGTTAATTTTAAAATCATGATGATTACATATGAGTTAATACAGTTTAAATTGTAATTATAATAATTTAATCCAATAAAAACTTTCTAATTATGATTAAATATGAGAAAATTTTAACAAACATTATTGTTGTAAAGTATGTATATGAACTTTGTTTATTGTAATAATTGTTGAGTAAAAATGAACATGAAAATTTAATTTTAGTTCAATTAACCAGGTAATTATTTTAAATATAAAATAAATAGATAAATGTAGATAGATACAAGATCAACATATTTAAAAAATAAAATAGGTACTCAAAAATTACGACCGTTACAAATACTATTTACTCTAGGCATTAAGTAACATATCAAAAGGAACAGGAAATAAAATTATATAATAAAAAATCATTTTTATTTCTCGGATAAAATCTAGTAATATTTTTCAAATCTTAACCTCTTAATAATATTAGGCACATCATAATAATAATAAAATATATAATAATATTTTAATTTAAAATAAATATATTTTGACAAACATTTGGAAAGTATTATTGACAAAAATATCAATAGAATACTATTAATACTATATTAATTATATAATATACTATATTAATACTATATTAATGTTGTTAATGGACTAATGGTGGAATTCACTTTTTATATATTTAACATACTGTGGGGGACTTATGTATATATTATATTATAATTTATATTATATATAATTTCCAAAGTATGTTTGTTTGTTTGTTTGTACAAAGTAGAAATTCATACAGTTCAACTGATCAACACCAAATTTTGTACAAATGGTTATCATATTCTTGGTCAGGTTTTAGTACCTACCTAACATTTTGAAAACCCCGTCAGTGTAAATGAATATACTCTGCAGTAAAATACAGTATAATTATAGAAATAATGACAATAAAATGCTTATATAGGTATATATTTGAGGTGGGTGTCGATCTCAAAATGTCTCAAAGGAATAGAAAATGGAAATAAAAATTTAAAAGGATATCTATCTGCTAGATTTTTATCGGAATTTTTTGATTATATAATAAAAAAATTTAAAAAAATATATCATTATAATCATTTTTACAATATCTCTTAATATTATCATTATAAAAAAAATATATATATATTTATAATATGTTATAAATTATTATAACCCCAAATCACAAAAATAATACACTTTTATTGCGTGTATGTATTTTCACAAATTTTTTATCATCTTCAGTGCGAACCAAAAGCAGTTTTTGGTTTATAAACATATGCAAGTTTAGACATCTTATATCCCCGTTGTCTCCGTTCATCTGGCTATTTTTACAATCTAGTACTATGGTTACCAATATCATTATTTACAGTTTTTATTTGTTTTATTAGTTTCAAGTTTTTATACATTAGTTATATTGTATTATGAGAAATATTGTATCATTCATAGTTACACTATGGCGGATATATTATGTTTATAAAGTATAAAGTTATATTTTTCTTCTACTTGTTCTCATGGTAAAAGCATAAAGTGTTTTAAGAACAATTTATATATAATATTATATTATAAAGAGAATTTTTTTATTTATATAGTTCACATAAAGCCCTCTTCTTCCTTTTCCAAACGAACATTTGGTCCTTAGGGTCGGATGGAGTTCCATCCGAGCACTTCAAAAGTATAGTAGGTTAAACAAATTGTTTATGGAATTATAATTTATGGTTTAAAATATATTTAGGACCTCGAAATTTAGCACACTTGCTGCAGAGTGGGCTTTCCAAACATTTTTATAATAATTAGTACTATAGTCACAAATATATTTTAATATAGATGACAATTTAAAATTTACAAATATTGTAAATTTAACGTACATCAAAAGGTACATGCAATTTTTATAATGTATTATAGTATTTTTTATTGTTCATAAGAGGCACGGAACAAATTTTCTTCATACCTATCTAAGTTGTTACCTAGTTGCTGTTCAAGCTTTGCATCCATATGAAAATATTGGCCTTAATACCATTAGGTACATAATAAAACGTTACTATTTAATTAATCTAAAAACGATTTTGGACTGGATACATTTCATCAATACATGACCTTTTTGGCTTAATTTATTCGAACACCTAACTCACGTTCCTGATCATTTTTCGCCAACCCCTTCAAACTAGCACTCACGATTTTCCGGGATATTCACTACTATCAATTGGCTCTATTGTTTTGGTTTCATTAGCGTTGATCTGTATACACATTCCAATTCACTAGCTGCATTCACTGAGGCCGTTATCAACTTTTAAATGATAACTGACATAAAAGTAAACGTCTGTCTGTTGGATATGCCGGTGGCTATTTTTCTAGACAACATGTTTATAACTTAGTAATTGAGCATTCCGACAAAACAAACAAACATAAAAAAAAAATGGTTAATTTAAAATTAAAATTAAAGTATTGGCCCTGCTATTAATTTGGAGACTACTACTAACGTTTTGATGAACTTATAAATATATTAATATTTATATTTATAAATGTAAAAAATGAACTCGCGATTATTTACAAATAAATATATATATATATATCATTTACAATTTTTCCGATTTAAATAGTTCGGATGAGGTGATCTTACATACATACATACATGACTTCACATACACCAAAACTGTGTCGATTCCGCAAAACGTAAAGTTCCAATAATATCAGTTATAGAGAGTTTGTCAACAATAAGAAGCGATTGCGTTAGAAACTCAGTATGGTCTAGTTACAGTATAAACTGTTCAGCCGATTGGCCAGGGGCAGATTTGAGGGTGGGGGTGCGACGTAACGATCGCCTCATCCTTGAAGTTTTTTTTTTCTCATTATTTGAGGAGTATAAAATTAATTTTGAATAGCAGTGGCGGCTAGTTTATAGAGGCAACGGGGTGACCGCCTCCACTCTAAAATTTTAACAAATTACTTATCAAGTTAAATATTGATTTAAATATTAACGAGTATTTATATTTACGTAGTAATGCATTTTCAAAATATTATTATGGAAAGTAAAAATTGTTTTCCATTGTTACGAAAACCGTATGAGGTAATCGGAGTTTAAGAATATATTATGTAGGTAATAGCATGGTTGAAATGAGTATCTATTATTCAACTGCGCGGTTATCGACTATATCAGTATAGGATATCAGATATTGTACTGTAATCACTATAATCAGTGATTTGAAGATGCTTGCATTAATCAATGCATATACCTAAATATATATAAAATATAGCGAAATTAACGTTACTGACTTCAGGACCCGTCCTCAGTTTTACGTTCGATGATAACTTCAAGGCCGGTCCTCAGTTTTTGTAAAAAAAACTGTTATCACCTTAATTTACATTTCTATAATGTCCTATGGTCATAACTATACAATCAAAATGCACATAGAAGGAAGAATTCGGCAATAATGCGGCCGCCGGAGCGATACGAACAATCGCCCGACTTGCATGTGGACTGCGGAACAATACGGAAAAGTAATACGTGTATTTATACTGTGTGTTCGTGACGCGTGCACATTTCTATATTTCTTTATTATTTATGTAATTTGTTATTTTATTACCGGTGTATATTATATGATTATAATACAGAAATTCAAAATTCAGTATCACATTAACAGACAATTGAAATAAAACAACTTGGAAGACCTGTTTAGTGAAACGAAAGGATGGACGCTTAAATTTCGAATATAAAACGTATTTATACTTTTTTTTTTTTTTTTTTATATGGTTAATTAATTTTGGTTTAATAAATAGGTAAGTACCTTTTAAATTAGTACCGATTATTATATCCTACGCTTTTCGAAAACTAATTTTTTTCAATCACCCTCGCACTTTTAAAGCCCACTAGCCGCCACCGTTGAATAGGTCTATTTAGCCCTATTTAATTTCTCAATCGTCCCTATTACATTATGATTATCGCTCTTCTTCAACGAGCATCAGACCCCCGCCCCTGCGACCGTCCACTTCAGTACATCCAACTTGACCACGTGTTGTTGAACCTGGCCGGGTTGGCCGCCGGGTCGAACGGCCGGTTCGATTGCGGCACCAGCAGCCGCTTGTAGTACTTGAGCGCCTTTAACAGCTGGTCGCTGACGGTCACGTGCTTTTGGGCCACGTTGTTGGTCTCGCACGGGTCGGACAGCAGGTCGAACAGGCACGCCTCGCCCGCCGAACACGGGGAACGTGTACGCGGACCGGCCGGGGCCGGGTCGCACCGGACCGTCGACAGGTGTCGCAAGAGCAGCATTTCTTGGGGCCGGACGCTGCCGTAGACGCCGTACGGGAGCGAGGCGTCCAAACGGCCGAACGCCCGGCCGGCCCGGCTGTACAGCACGGCCGACACGTTGTACGGCATCGGAGATTCGTCCGCCCGACGTTTGATCGTCCCGAAAAACCCGTCCAGCGTCCCGTTCGACGTCGAACCTGCGGTCCCGTACGGACAATTTATATTGAAATGTCACAAATAATAATAATGATAAAGAAAAATGTAGCAAGCAGTTCGTGATAGCATTTCGCTTATAAGGTACAATACTGATATATATGTTAAATGTAACGATAAGTCGTTGCGTTGAGTAGAGTTCGGTGTAATAAACGTAACAATGCGTAAGTATCGAAAAAAAAAATTTCATTTTATTACGTCACCGTCGTACATTTTAGTAACATACCATAGTAATCAAAGAAATTGTGTTTGTTATTATTGCATTCAATCTGTAGTTATAAAAGGTAGTTTTTCGGTTTACTTAAGAAAATTACTAGAAATAGATCGAAAAAATAGCACAAAGTAGCTATTCAAAAAGCTCTTTACTCCAAAACGTCTACTTAATTTCTTCTGCCTTCCACCTTTTTGTAATTCTATAATAAAAGTGCATTAACAAGAAATACAGCAAGCCTATGGTACGTATAACTTATATAATTAAAGCACGAAAAATAAGAAAAATTGTCTTTAAAAATATAATAATTATATGCATTGAAATGCCCTAACATGTTTAAAACGCATTTTAAACAAATCTGGTCAGTAGAAAAAATTAAATAAAACTGAAGAAAAACTACTGAAAAATCGAAAAATTACCTCTTTAATGTTTTAAAATTCCTACTCGACTTATTTTACCCAAAAACAAGTATACTTACATACATACATACAAAATATATACCTATAAGTTGATAATTATGACAAGGTTATATGTTATTTCTTAATTAAAAATAATTTTCGTTAAAATCAGTTTTAACATACATGTGAAAAATGTATTAAATTTGAAAACAAAGTTAAATAATTTTCTAAAAAACTATTCTGAGTGAAACGAAGTATAATATAAGTTTCTTTTTGTTTAAAATACAACTAAGCCAATTAAATTTTTATCTTTTATAAATTTCAACCACAATAAATTTCAGAAAAATGTTTATCCAAAAATTCTACTGAACACCTTCTATTCAAAAAAATTAGATATGAATAGAAAAAAAATCAAATTACAATATGTCGTAAAAATGATTGAAAAGTGGTCCACAAGTTTTGATGTCTATATACGTCAATATAGTAAATATATAACTATAGTAAATAAGTAATAATAGTTTCTACCCCTTTCTGACATAATTTTACAATTTGCAATTTTCGCCCAATTTCTGTAGTTTTCTTTTATGCTTAAGGAAGCTACTGGAAAAATCAAAAATTAACTTCTTTAAGTACTAACTAGAATGAATTTTTTATTACAATTATATAAATAGTTCAGAGAAAAGGCGAAGGAGAAGAATAAGAAAACATAAATATATAAACAACTTGCTACCAAAAAGTGGGTAGGTACACGTGTTTTACAGAAATTTTACATTTCAATTTAGAAAAAATAAAAATATTTTCAGGATATAGATGGTGGAAATTGGTTCATCGTCCAAAAAGACCAAAAGGTCTTTGGACAGGAGTGTATTATTATTATCTAAATTTGAAAGTAAAGATAAAATATTGCATTCAAAAAACGATTCTAAGCAAAGTTCGTATTTAATAATTCAATTTTTTTTCAAATAGATAACCATAACAATGTTATTTGTTATTTTATTATTTCTTCTACATTTATAAAATATTTCCATTATATAAGTTAGTTTTTCTTCACACTTAAGGAAACTACTGGAAAATAATATAAGATACATATAAATATAAAATATCTATAATATAACAAATACCTATATTTGTATTTATTTTGTATAATACTATATTGAATAATTTGAACAAAAATTAAAATATTAATTTTATTAACTTCGAACATGTCTCATATTCAAACTTAATATACTCTTAAGTCCTATAAGACCCGTAGTTTGTCCCTATTATGTTTACGCTTAACGTATAATTTATAATTAGCACACCAATGCCTGGCAGTAGTTTACGAATTACTGGCTGGCCTTTTCTCGTATATCATATAATTATATAATATAAAATATTTCTAATAACAATGATATTGAATGAAAAAAAAAAAATCTTCAACAGATTTGGTGTAAATCGGTGGCTATAATATGCTGCATATATCGGAGGAGAATATAATAATTTTTCGCAAAAATTGAAAAACGGTCGCAATTATTTTTCGAAAAATATGAATTATTAATTATAATAGTGGTTTTTGTAGTAAATCTTATTAGTTATATCAAATTACACAATTACTTCAGTGATTACAAACTCACCTATGATCAATTTCCAGTTGTCTTTGAGTATTCCCGCATAGTGATTCTTTTCGTCAATGTTGAGCAAAACTAAATTTCGCTGCGACGGTAAATCCAATATGATAGATGTCCATTGGTTATGTCCATCTAGATCTTTGGGCAAATAACTTGGATTTCCTCCTAAAAAAAACCAACATCTTATCGTGTAAGTAACTTTTATAAAATTTTGCTTTAATATAAATAGTATCTATACTTTTTCAAAAAAATTAAATTAATGAAAAATATAATTTAGTAATTGGTATTTTTCAAATATTTTATATTTTCGATATTTTCAGATAGTAATGTTTTACAGCAGGCGCACACTACAGACTTTAATCGGCCGACAGTTTAATTGGTTTTGCGACCAGCTATATTGGAGTGCACACACATACTGACTAAAAATCAATAGACTAAAAAATCAAAATCCCTTTTAATAAAAAAAAAAAAAAAAAAAACATAAACTATAGGCCGACTAGGTAATCAGCCTTGAGTTTTATGTAAGTACGCACATTACAAACTAAACAATCGACCGACCTACGTTCACACGAGATACCGTTGCTATATTTTTCGTAATACAAGGTAAACTCCCTTTAGGCTTAAGACAACTACTAAGAAAATCAAAAAATTACCCCTTTAAAGTAACAACTAAGCTTAATTTGCCATCAAAAACTTCTTTAGCCTATAACTACTACCCAATATTGTCTTTGTTGTTTTATTTGTTGTCCCCAAGTAGTCTACTTAGTAAGCAACTATTAATAGTTATACTCATAATATAGTAACTAGTAAGAGAGCAATTTAAGAGACAAAAGATCAAAAGCGCCGATTTAACACAATGACTACTTTCAAGTAAGAAACGTAAATACGCTGCTAGGAACATAATTCCAATGGGGTGACGTCAAATTTAGACTTTTTAAAAATATTAATCGACCATCCAATTTAGATAGTTTTTTCTAATGTGCTTATCGAAAAATTAACAAAATTTACCTCTTAAAATTCTATCATAACATTTTCTGCTAAAAAAATTAGTATAAATGAAAAAATTTGATTATCTGGTAAAAAAATTGCTCATATAAATAAATGAACTAATAAATATCATCGTAAAACAAAAAAATACTTCGCTCCACTCAGAATCTAAAATTTTGTCATTATATTACTTTTTAGTGCATTATTGTTACTATTTTAAAAATGTTTATAAAAATGCTGTCTCTAGTTATTATTATTATAAAAATTCTATACCTACAAAAATTTTATATAGGTTTTTAAGGCTTTATAATCTATATATTTTTTTTCTATGGTGTCCAGTACCTCTGAACCACCCCACTCTCCGTAAATACACCATTGACTAAAAACTAAACAGTATTATTTACAGTTCAATTATTAGGTCCACACAAAAACCAGACAAGTCCGGACTTATCTGGTTCTTTCTCATAATATCTTAAACCGGATATGCCCAATTAATCAATAACTCTATAAATAATAACAGGACTTATGTCATTCTTACATACATATGTAAAGAAAAAATTACCTGTATAAGAAACTATCAATTTGTATATTGGTATTGAATATTTTTAAATAAGAAGAGACAAAAAATATTATTATTATATAAATTTTGAACATGATTAGGCCACCCCTGTTCTGTAATCCTGACTACGTGTCTGTGTTTCAAGCAAGTGTATATTATTCTATTAAAACAAAACAAGTACTATTTAATTAAATAGATTTAATAAAAGGAAAATTGCAATGCCGTTAACTCGTTTTCAAATTTTTTTGAGTTGTTACTGTCTTGCAGTCAGATGATCGATATACTGTGTGAGAAATATGTTTATCAACATTTAGGCAGTGACGCCGAACTTTATAATATATGAAAATTTACGGGGGTAGGTCGGTGGTTTTCAAAAATACTTGTATGTACTTACATATACTTTCGCAATTTATACAATTTATAGACCTTTTTTTATTTATATTTATTTTATTTAAAGTGAATATCTCGAGATTTTCGGAAAAATTTTTATGAAAGGCTTTTTTTTAAAAGTGAAGTCTTACGAATTATTTTGGATAGTTGAACCGGTCGACAGAATGTAGTACTTGGTCGCCACTGCATTTACGTGTTTATAAAAGTAATATTTTTTTTTTTTAGAATTTCTCATTGTTCACAAGAGTAAGGCTCCACATACATTTATGTGTAAATGTAAACATAAAAGAGTAGTAGCATAATATACAATAATACAAAACCATAGTATTGATGTAATATGTAATAACTATGTAGTGTTGGGCATATTCGGTCTTGGTCTTGCAGTCTTGGTCTTGGTCTTGGAAAAATGCAAGACCAAGACCAAGACCAAGACTTGACTGCAAGACCCTTGCAAGTCTTGCTTTTAAATAAAATTAAAATTAATGAATTAAATACGTTATTTATTACATTTTTTTCTTGGTATACATTATTTATAATTCCACACCAAATCTACAGATTTCTCGTAATGCAATCATCAATATCCTACTGTAATATTTTTGGAAATGATTATCGTTTATCGAATATATGGGTAAACAGATATTCTACTATTTCTTGAAAGTTCGGTGTTATCGAAAACAGTCAACAACACAGGTACCTACCTAATTATTTTTTGTGAACGGTGGGGGGGAATTACCCCAATTGTTCCCTGTATCCCCCCTTGTGTACGTATAAATTAATTATTTATTCTTATTTATAACTTTGGTAAAAAAAAATCAAGACTGCAAGAATTTTGCAAGACCAAGACCAAGACCAAGACCAAGACTGAGTAAACAAGACCAAGACCAACACTGCCGTGGTCTTGGTCTTGGTCTTGCTTTGTGCATCGCTATAACTATGTGTGGATATACGAAAACGTGTTAATAGTACATACCTGCAGCCGAATATAATGTCGGTAGCCAATCGGTGATGTGCATGAGCTGATTAGTGACGCGACGGTTATGTTGGAAATGTGGGGCCCAGATAATGGACGCGCTCTTAACGCCGCCTTCCCATAGCGTGTTTTTTACCTGCGGACGAAATACGAATTAATTGAAATCGCAAATAAGAAACATCTTGTTAAAGTAACAACGACAACACGACGCTGGTTTATAGTACACATACGCCTCTATACGGAAAATTGGAACCCCAGTTGGGCGTTATACGGGCACCGAGAGGGAATCCCCTACCGGAGTCATCGTACGACGGCGACCCGTTGTCCGACATGAAAACTATTATGGTGTTATGCAACATACTCCTTTCGTCTAGAGCCTGCACAACTCGACCCACGGACTCGTCTAGTTTGGATACCATTGCTGTAATATAATATTAGATATAAGTATTTTTTTTAATTTTTTTTTTAAACTATACAACAAATTTGAAATAGTTACAGCCTACAGGAAAATAAAATATAAGCCAAAATAAAATTAAACCATAATCCTCTAATACACATTAAATAATATGTCTCTAAAATGTACACCGTGAAGTTGGTTCCTCTGATTTATTGGATCGACTCCAAACCTGTGCCAACATTTTGCAATTTATTTGCAACGACGTTTTCAAAATGTTCAGTTCGATATAAAAATGTGGAAAATACAATATTTTACCAATAGATAAGAAAAAATAAAAATTTACGAATTTTGGAATACTAAGGTACAATACCTACCTATGTATTGTTATTATTGAACAGTTTTCGTAAATTATTATTATCGTTTAGTGGTAGTAGAACAATAAGATTAAACTAAATTAATTATTAATACCATAAAAACCGAAACAAACGTAGAATAAATAAGTGATAGCAAAAACAACCATTGGTAACAGGTAAATAGTTGCAATATAAGGTAATTATTATTACATAAAGCATTCACTCTTTGGGAAATTATTCACATTTTGGAAAATTGTACTTTTAAAAACTATGAATATTTTAATAGTCTTATCGTTTTCGCCCTTTCCGAATGTACCCTAATTAACAACCTATAAACTTTTGATTTTTAAAAGGCAACCCTTATTTTTAATTTTAGAAACGTATTTTTAATGTTAATTTTGCATTTAAAACACGTATTTAATTAATTCCATTTGAGCTTCATGCCCAGTTAAAATTCTGTTTAGAGTTACCCATTCTCGCCATTTTTAGTATAAAGCCAAGAACTTGAGAACATACATAAGTCCTTGATTATCTAATGGATGTCAAGACTCAGGGTTTAACGGTCTGTATTTCGATCTCCAATTTTCCATTCCAGTATGCCTACCAGTTACCTACTAGTTAAAAATTATTTCTTTGGCTGTAATATGCATAATTTGGTTTCTTTGACTGAAGTCTAAGAGTATGATTCAAAGAAATATTCATAAATGAAATACGTATATTAATACATTTTATTAAAAATATATAGTTGAACAATGTAAACCAAAATTTACTTGGTTTATTTATAATTTTATTACGGACGAATAGTAATCAAAATAGTCTACCTAAGACTTTAAACAATGTTAACTTATGGATTGATTGATTTGATAAATGCGTTGGATAAGGTATCCAACCAATTGACCGAGTTTGTTTATTGCGATCCTCATTGACAAATTAATTAAAACTGTTTAAATGTTTAAATAACCCCAAATAAATACTATAAAGTATAAAATAAAAAAACAAAATGAAAATTATTTTTATCAATGATCTTAGTGAAATATTTAGGGATTGTATATTATGTACTTAAGTATTTGAATTTTGCTCTTAATTTAAAATTATATTTGCCAATTAAATCTAAGAGTAAATTCTTTGATTTTCAGTAAAACCACGAAAAATTTTACATTTGGTGTATAAATAATTACTTGTATGTAAACAGTAAACATATCAAAATGTTTTCAAATAACTTTTGTTATCGGTCAAAGGAGACTTTTAAATATACTATTGGTGGTCAAAAGTGGGTTAAAATTTAACAAATTAAAGATCTGGGTATCTTATTTTTAAATGATCTATATTTTGTTCCACATATTAATATGAATGTCATAAGTGTTTTAGGGTTTCTTAGACGAAATTATTGGGAGTTTACAAACCCGTAATGACTTAAAACTACGGTTTAAGATATAATGGTTGCCCAACGGAGTATAAAAAAGTGGTATTCAAAGTTGATCCTTTGATAAATGTATAAAACAATTCTTTAGCGCTTATAGAATGTAGTGGTCTATTTATGAACTATGATTTTCATTATAGCAATATCATTTTACATTATTTTCACCGATAGAGAACGCTATTAGTTAGTTTAACACCAGTATTTATGACCATTTTCAATGGCTATATGATAAAACTATTGACATGGCTCGTCGGGCAACCATTATAATCTTAAATCATGCTTAAAACTCTTTATTCGGCATTAGTAAAATCCCATTTAGAATATGGCTATAATTTGGAATTCTTATCAAAAAGGATTAATTTTAAAAAAAAATGTAAATAATTCAGAAGTAATTCTTACAAGTTCTTGTATAGAAAGTAGGAAGAATTGATGTAAACCTGGACGATTTAACTAACGAGTTTATGTTGGGAAACGTGTAATTACTGTAATTAGAAAAAAATAAGCTGATGTTATACATGGATTTATAAATTAATATGGAGTAAAATTTATTGCTCTGAAGCATTGAAATTGTTACCAAGCAATGTGCCATCTTTTACATTTAATTATAGTCCCCTATTTCACACCCATATTAATCACTGTAATTATGGGCTCAAATGGACGATTAACAATTTGTTAACCTCTATTAACGAGGTAAATATTTTTTTTTTTTTTTATTCTAACGTTAAACTAAGGTCAATTATATTTAGTTTATAAGTTAAATTATTATAAAATATTATTATTTTCCAATTATATTATTACAGTAGTTTATAAATTAATTCGTTATTAAGTACCTATTATCTTACTATTATTTCTTATATTATATGGAATGTGAAATTTGCCATTTTGGCGTTATTATTGTTAAATGAAAATAAATAAAAGATGCAAGATTAAAATAAATAAATAATAAAACATTGTGAGATTATTGAAAGTCACCTGCGTAAGTCCTTCGATTCGGATCTGCTATGTGGCTAAATTTGTTTATTTCAGACTGCGGTGCTTCCAAGCTTTTCCCTCTGTTACCCGAGTGCACGGCCAAATGAGCAAGATACATGAACAAAGGCCTGTTTAATGGCTGCTCTTTGATCAACCGAATCGCCTCATCGGTAAACACGTCTGTGGCATACTTTCCAACCACGTCCCGTGCGATATAATCATTCCTCCGTATGTCTAACCCGTGAAATTCGCCAAAATTCGGGTACTGTATTTGAAAAATTAATTTAAATCAATGTGTTATCAAAAGTCAAATTTTAGTTGTGCTAAAAATAAAAATTGTTTAAAGCGTTAACGCTTACCAATGCTATTATATTATAAAATATGATAAATATTATTTGGGTATGAAAATCGGTATAAAAAAAAAATTATTTACACTCAACTTACAATATCTTGAAGGATATAATCGTAGTAGCTGACGTATCCAGTGTAATAGCCAAAATGCGAATCGAAACCACGCCGCGTAGGCGTAAAGTTCTGTCTATAGAACCCTAAATGCCATTTTCCTATGGCTCGAGTCGTGTACCCCAATTCTCTGAAATATTCCGGAAACAGTTTCTCGGACAGCGGTAAGCCGTTTGGTTCGGCACCGTAAGTCGGAGGACCTTGCATACCTTTAAAATGTCTAGTTATTCAGTTAAGATTGTAACAGAAAACTAAATATATAATTTATATAGATAACGATATAATACAATATTAGTTAAATAAATATTAATACTATAAAATATATATAGGATAAGAATGAACTGTGGGGGAGGAAAGATTTATCGTTTAAATATTTAAAATAACGAGAAAAATGTCAATATAACCAGTGGCGTGTTTAGAACTAATTTTATGGACGGGCCACTGAGTTAGATTCAGAGAACTTAGAATCATATTCCGATATTCTTACTATGGTGGATTAAAATTATTGAAACTATCCATATGGTATGGTAATTAGTAACACTGATATAAAGCGGGTCCTTATTTAATGGCTGTAAGGCGTTTGAGTACCTATTTTCTATTGCTATTGTGTTAATATTTTTGGTATGCCAGTCCCGTATTATTTTATTTTTGCATATTCAATATATCACTTGCCTCTGTATCCATTTATCTGATTGAATTAAACAATTGAAAGATCAAAATAAATTAAGCCTTAAGAGGATAGATAAACTTGAAAACTGTTTAAACTTTTCTAATTTTAATCTTCTAAAAACATAACTAATACTCAATTGATGAATCAAGCTGTAATAGGAAAACAGCATACACAACTCAAAAATAATATAATACGTAAATGGGTTACAAAATACGCAAGTCCTAATAATATTATATAACACACGCATAGTATTTACGAGTACATGATACGGCTCAATTGAAAATAATTAGAATTCGTACCTAATTTAATGGGATACTTTCCGGTCATCAGAGCCACCCGCGACGGGGTGCACACCGGTTGCGTGTACATGTTGTTAAGCACAATGCCATTAAAAGCCAGTGCGTCGATGTTGGGAGTTGGGATTTCGTCGGACCCGTGGTAACTCAAGTCATTCCATCCCTAAAAATAGCACAATATATATATATTTTAATAAAGTAAACACAATTTATAAGTATATATAGGAAAATCGAGTATAGCGAATAAAAAAATACAGGTCTCCCCTAATTAAGTTTCCTAACCAAAAGCGTAGCTCTGAACCTATTATTCGAAAAGGGTTTTACAATTTCATTACAGAATATTTTATTTTTATAAAAATAGTTTATACCATTACATACAAAATGTACGTAGATACTATGGTCAAATAACACCTAAAAAATAGCACAGTGGCCCGTTACAGATTATCGGTTTCTATCGCCAATAGACTTGTTACAGTTGTATACTGTGTATATATTACACCTAATTGAAATGTTTATAGTGGATATAAACGTCGGCTGTCGATTTTGCCAAATAGTGGGAGAAAAATCGGTCTACGACCTTCCAAAGCCTCAATCTGGATGTGCAAACTGGTTTATTCTATTTAGGAACAAAGTGTATATTTAAGAGCCGTAAAGACTTGCAAAATTAAAAAAATCGTGGACTCGTCCAAGCTTAACCAGAAAAACGGTATGACATTGTTAAAAATTTTAGTTTATTTTTAATGAAAAATTGTCTGCAAGTTATGATTTTGAGGTATTTTTTTAACAAATATAACAATTCAAATATTTTATGATATATTTTGATTCATATATATTAATATTTAAATTAATGATATAAAACTTTTTTTTATCATTAATTTAATGTAAGTAATTATATATTTATGTAATAACATTATAACTATATAATATTTATACTTTATATTTTAAATGTTTCTAATAATAATTTCAAATACTTGCAACTCAAGGTTAAATATTATAGAACAAAAAAAGTAAGTCTGTAGGGGATGGAAGAACTTCGCTCGTTGGATAGGAAAATGATTGTAGATATATTTAATTAAAAAGCAATAATAAATCATTTTTTTTCTATAAAAAGATTCTAAGCAAAGCTTCGGTGTATATACTTAACTATTACTCTCAGTTAAACTCATAATATATCAATATATCCAGAATATTTTAACAAAATGCGTATTCTTTTTATCATTAATAAGTGATACAAAAACGCTGAGTAGTATCACAGAATTTATATTTTAATATTAAATAATTTTCTTGAGTGGATGAATATTAATCACTAAATATATTTACTATCAGCTCGGCAATACCTGAATGTACAGAGCGTGTATTTCACGTAGGCCCAAGGCCAACATACGAGTATACTTAGAAGACCCACTGGATGATCAAATACTACAATTAACACTCGCAAAATATTTAACTTTTTTAATTTTTAAATTATTGCATTAGTTTTAAGTTTTAACATGTGTTTTTTTTCAGTCTGTATATATTTTTCGGGTAGAAAAATTGAACATGAATTTTAGAATAATAAGCTTTTTTTATAGAAAAAAGGTTCTGCACGTTGGTACTTTAAAGGGGTCATTTTTTGATTAAGACAATAGTTTTCGTAAGCACAAATAAAACTAACAAATCAAGTTGTCCTGCAATGGTTACATATTTACCTATTAGTTAATATTTTTATTTTTTTTAATAATTTACCGAATTTTACTCAGAATTATCTTTTGAATTCAATGATTTATCTTTATTTTCAAATTTAAAATAATAATTTTAGTGTCTGGGGATCAAAACGACAATGGACCAACTTTCACCATTAGTATCTAGACTACTTTTTTTACTCTTTTATTTGCAATTTAGTTGTTTTATATTTATAAACTTTGTGAGCCCCGTTGATCACTGGATGTTCAAGAAAATTCAAATCGGTAAAATAACTAATTTAATCGTAAGCCTATCCTTATAAATATTATAATATTAAACGTACAAGACATTGAATTATAAGTTATAAGTTATAACTGCGATTTATAAAAATTCTTACACACAAATATAATTTCATTACACGCATCTTACATAACGAACACAACATATACCAATATTACAATTGTATAGTTACTCGTTCGTTCGTTCTTTTATTTTTTTACATCAAGGCCAAATGTCTGAATGTCATATTATAGCGAGAAATATTCGATAGTGTAAAAAATGTGAACCTATTACGCATTCTATTTTTTAATTTTATTTCATATTATTATTTCCCAATATAGAATTTATACCTTCCTATACGCATCGTAAGAAATACGCAGGTCATAACAAACTGTCCACCAAAAAAAATATCTATTTTGTTTTTTTATGGTTTAAAATTAATATTTAAAAATGCATTATTTTTTTCATTTGCTCCACCAGTTTCAGTGCAGCAAAAAAAAAAAAAAAAAAAATTAAGAAGTCGTCCATAACGTCTATGAAGTTGGCCCACCGACTTGCAATCCGTTCAAAATGTATGCTATCATTTTGCAAGTAATTTGCTAGTCATTATTTCCACCGGTCACCATTATTCGAAGGTGGCCAATTTTAAACAGTCTACCAATTTTACATAAATCCATCGTTAATGGTACCAATATTCCCCCTTAATATACCAAAATTTGAAACTTACGTCAAATTACAAATTAAACATATTTACTTTTTTAATTTTATAATAATTATAGGCAATTATTAAGATTACGTACCCTGTAGTTGTTATACATAATATTATTAATTTGACTGTAATTTGATTTCTGATTATTATGCTAATGATCTATTGATTTTAAAATGATTTTTATTTTATTTTATTTTTTCTCGGGGACTAAAAGAATTCGAGTTAGAGTTTTGGAATAAAGAGATTTTTTTATGGGTAGCAAATTGGTTCTACCTGTAGTTGGTACTTTAATGATATAAATTTTCAATTTTTTTAATATATATAAAACGTAATAAAAAACTACATTTTTTTAATGGAAATATTTTAAATAAATAAATAAAATTTTGTCATAGTTACTTATTTAGATCTGCTCAGAATCGTTTTATTGAATGCAATGATTCATCATTGCTTTCAAATGCAATACATCCACCAGAAGTATCCTATCTGATACGAAGTGCATCCATCCTTACTGACACCCAACGAGCGAAGTGCAACTTTTTAAAATAAAAATATTTTAATTTTAATTTTACTACAGTATACACTTTTTTGGGTAAATGGAGTCAAGTAAAAGTTATTGAGTAACTATTATTTTATTAATGTGCGAAGTGCACATTCTAATTTTTTTAACAATATTATACTTTACGGAACTTGGTACACAATTGTCTTTTGAATGCAATAATTTGTCTTTATAAATTAAATTAATTAAAAATAATAATAATAATAGGTACACTATCCTGTCCGAAGACCAAAGGGATGATGGACTAACTTCCACCATCTGTATCTGGACAATTTTTTAGTAGTGCTATTAATACCATTATATTACATTATTTGACGTAAAATAGACTATTGGTTTTGTAAATAATTAAAATGGACGAAAAATACCAAAAACGACTACGGTTGCCAATTCGATGAGTCCGCTGTTCGATAGAGTAGTTTCTGTATGCAAACTGTGTATGCTGGACACGTATTATACGAAAAAATTTCCTTGTCCCCCCTTCGTAATTGTGACACCCATTCTACAGTATTTTAACGGGTTCTCGTAATAATTCAGGTGCTGACCAGGGCATCCCGAAAAAATATTTAAGGGGGGAGGGGTTGCCACTGACGTTAATAATTTACCGACTTTTACTTTTCTGAACACAAAAGAGGCAAAAAAAAAGAGGTCGTAGCCTTTTTCACTAGTAAGCCAACCACCACACAAACCTTAAATTATACCTACTAATTGCCAACTGGACTTAATTTTCCCAACTTATTTCCTAAAGTGGAGTATGTATCAGTCATGTCATTAACTTACATAATGTAACACGTGTAGTTATTATTTGCACGTTTCTACTGAAATTAAGTTTCGCAATCACAATTGAAAATTTGCCCCGTTTGGAGCGGTTTTTCACGCACTGGACTATAAAAGTTATTGAGTCTAGACTCTCAAAAGTGTCTCCTGGCTATATTTCTACAACACGAAAATCTGACAGTGGGAATCGCCAAGTGAGTGGAATGTAGATACGGATAGAATAATAGCATATTCTAGCCTGTTTGGACGAAAACCCAATAGCCCGTTTGAGAAATATAACAAGAAGTTTAAAAATCAACTTAATTAAAATTGGAGTAAAAAAATGTCTATTAGAATATTATGCAAAAATGATTATAGAAGACTGAATTATGAAATGCAGAATACTACTAAACAAATAATATATATATATATACATAATATAATACTACTAAACAAAATCATCTACTATATCCGAAAATTGGGTGTAACATTTTTTCCACAAATTAGATACTTATATGATTTAATTTTATTTATATTTATTCTATGAGTGGTGATTTTTACCTAAACGGTGTTAAAAATATAACCCATAAGTGCCATTAGATTCCAGGTCAAAATATTTTACCAAACGGTTTGTAACCTTCACCGCGAGACATCGTGTCACGCCCCGCTCTTCAAAATGATGAAATTCAAAATTTTAAATTGTCATAAAGACCTCAAAATTGAGATAATATTTTTGAAAAATATATCTAATAAATCAATATAAAAATGAAGTTTTTACATGCTTTGTAAAAATATCAAGTATTTATACACATATTTTCAACGAAATTCGAATATAGGACACAATTATTAACAAAATAAATTTACAATAATTTTACATACACATTTGGTGAAAATTTAAATTGTATTATCTTTGAAATTACGAAGAAATACCAAATCTCGAATTTGTAGAAAAATCGTGTTTTTGCCGTTTTTGTGTACCTACTTTTTTGGCAGTTTTTTCTTGAAAAAAATTGAAACTTGATTCAATTCACTACCAAAAAATGGGTAAGTACTCCTACTAGAATTTTTGACATAAATACATTTTTGAAGATAAAATTCACTGTTTAAAAAATATCATAGGTATATGTAATCGAGTTGTGATGTTTGAATAAAAATAAAATGTGGATTTGGTGGGTTTGGGTAGTATAGGGTTTAAATTTGGTGACTAATTCCCAAACTCCCCCCCCTCATGCTTGGATAATTTAATATCGGACATATTGGTCTTCTCAATTTTTTTAAGCCTTTTTACTTATTTCCCGTTTTAGAAAGTTTTTTTTATATTTGGGGAAAAATACGTCACTGAGTTTTTTTGAACACCTGAGGAAAAAATCCTATCTACTCATACATGCTTGAATCGTATGTACGTGTACCCATTAATTTATTTACGACTACATTACTGATTAAGTGTATAAAAACATGTCCGACGCACCTAATCAAAAATAATGTGTTACTGTCAATCAATTTAGAATCATATACAGAAATGATACAATATTATAAAATTATTGGTAGTACGTAAATGTCAATCATGGACAAAATAATATTTCAAGCTATATCAATAAATAGTAGGTATTTTCATTCACGTTTCTGCATCCACTGACTATTTATTAAACTGTTTTTACTGTTCTAAATAACCTAAATGTCATCCTAAATAATATTTAGGCAGTGATCGAATTTAAAAAATAGAAGTAACTCTCGGGCTTTCAATAAATGAGCGTTCTCTCAAACTATGTATCTTGTATACTGTAAGATTAGTACTGTATTAATTAGTGAATTAGTAAATCTCAAAATATTATTAAATAGTAGAGGAGCTCTTTCCCCCTGCACCCCCCCCCCACTCCCACTCAATTCGATCGCTGTATTTAGATAGGTATATATTTTTTAATTATATTATAATCCGTATCAATGGTGGTGTAACTATAGGATGAATCGGAGAATGCAATCGCACCCGGTCCCAGACCCAAAGTGGATACTAAAAATGGTATCATCTCATAATAACAAAAAATGTATATCGAATATTAGTTTTTATTAACTAATATTGATAAGCAAGAAAAATGTCCAAAAAAATTAAAAATCATAAAATATAAATAATTGAATATATATATATATATGTTAATTTTAATACTAAAAAAGTTAGGAAAGCCCACTCTGCGAACTTTCTAAATTCCCAAATTTTAAACAATGAGCTGCAATTATTCTCTAAACAATTTTAAAATAATATACTAATAAACTATTTGTTTAACATACTATACTTATGTATAGAAACCTTAAACTATAAAAATGAATAAAATTTGCAAATATATTGATATTGGTAACCACAGCAACGAATTGTAAAAACGTACCCATATTATATAAAAGATATACTCATAAATGCAAATATAGTGGCAGGGTGGTATAGCCCCCTCAAAATTATTTACAGCTCCTTTAAAAATATTAGACATACAATATTAAAGTGCACCTGAAGCACATATATTTTTGTGAGAATTTACACAGTTTGATTTTATACATCTGATAAATATTTCCCGGGTAATAAGCATCCAAATTTAAGAGAACATCACACTTTCCATTTTTAAGGGATTCAATATAGGCAACTTTAAAATATTTTAAGAAAAATGAGAATTTTAATAATTAAAAAATATTTAAATACATTTTAAAAATAATCTATATAAAGAGTTCCGTATTCATAAATAAATTATCCACAAGTACTCAAATTATAAATAAGTCTTGTATTCGTTTCACATTTTATTGTGTAATCACGTCATATTTTGTTTAATAACATGTTTACGAAAAATAGGCAAAAAGGCGTTTAAAAATTAACTTACCTATTATAGAATATTTAAAGGACAATGTTTCAGATACGATTTTGCAGGGTTTAACACTTCTCTAATTATATAACACACTACTGAATTGTAAAAAAAAAAAAAATTTTTTAGTTTTTTAAGCCGCTGTAAATTTTTTGGTAATTAATATTTGTGTAAAACGCCCATGAGATCATCTTCAAAGTATTATTTTTTCAAAATTTAAACATAAATGTTTAAACTCTAAACTTATTTTAAGAGGTTTTATCATTTGTTTTTTATGTACATGTTTTTACTACTAAAACGCAGTGGAGTGGAGAAATACTGTAATATTACGTAACAGATGTGTAAAATGACGTTTTAAAAATATTAATAAAGTTGACATACTATAATATAGTACCTTTATAAGTATCTACTACTGAAATTATTCTAAAAATCAGATTTATAAAATTGCTATTTTGAATTTTGGATTTTTAAATTCATAAAAATATTATATTTTTATAAAAAGAAACTGTAAACTATTAAATAAAACTGCAAAAGTAATAAATTGGTCTGCAAATAATCCTGATATACGCTGTACTCTGTAATTTTATTTTATTTTGATTTTAATAACTTTTTATCAACAAATAATTATTGTGAAGCATGTTTTTGCTCATATTATTTTTTAGTTAAGGGGCCACCGCTCAACACGATTCTAAGGAGTATTATTTAGGCAATTTATTATACTTTATTTGTACGATTTTGTGTTTGTGTATCAAAAGTATACGGGGAGCCATTACGCGCGCCCACGCGCACATGTCAGCTATCTATTTTAAAATCATCAAAAAATGTATATTTTTCACTCAAATAGAATATTCTAATTCCATTAGAACGTCGCAATGAGCACATCATTATTCATTTTGAAAAAATATTTGAATTTTCCATAACAGTTACGATCGAAGCACTTTTTAAAAATTGTTCTTATTTAATTAGATATTTATGTTCAAAATGTTGACAATTTCAGAAACTTTAAATAGTTTCAATTTTAGTATAAAATATGAAAATGAAAAATGTGGCTCAATCATTCCCTGGAATAAGCAATTAAAAATCGTTATCTGAGTACGCATCGTGCCGGACTGTTGGAATTAGAATGAGTAGTTTTTAACCAAAAATATGGTGGTGTGGAATTCCCTTGAACAAATTTTCCAAAAAATAAAAACGTTATGGGTGAAAAATTATCTCCTATTATTTCTTAAAAATATGTAGTGTCCATCGTCTTTGTCTAATACACGCAACATTATGTAAATTGTAGGTATATACTAATGATGTTACGAACCCAGATTTTTGAGGTCGAACCGAACTTTTTAAAACTTTAACGAACCGAACTATTCAATTAAAATATCAAACCCGAACCGAACTTCATAAAAAAAAAAAAAATACAATAATATAAATTACCATTTTTTATTAATTATGTATATTCGCATAAAAATGTATTAAGTAGGTGCCTTTTAAACATAATTTTAAGTCTAAGTAAAGAAGGATTCCACATTTTTCCATTTCTTTTTATCGTTTTTCGACAAGTTAGTTTCAAATTTTTTTTCCTAGGTTCGATATTCGAACTGAACTATTTTGTGTTTAGTTCGGTTCGAATATTTCCAAATCGAACAGTTCGTAACATCACTAGTACATACCTATACCTATACCTACAGACAGGTTTTGTAATTCCAATTTATTGAATAATACGTAGGTTGACTTTTGGATACGATGATTTATAATAGTAATAAATTAATAAAATGCGTATTGTATGATATTATATTGAAATTATATTTTCGATAAGTTTAATTTTAAGTTTTTTTTATAATTGTACCTATAAATAATTTTGTGATAGTAAATATTATCAATGTTTTTTGCTAAATTTAATTTATTTGTCTAGAAAATAATTTTAAAATGTCATATAGATTATCCTCTTTTTATTAATCCGTGAGGGGAGAGGAGATAACGAAAATATAGATCTTACCAAATCATCGGCCAAAATGAAAATTATGTTTGGCTTGGCCGTCTGGAACCGAGCAAACGGGAGCAGAGCGGCCAACGTGACCAGGATCCGCAAGAATGGCATTTTATTCGATACGAGTCTCACAGGTTGACGTCTGCAGTGATTACAGTGGCGGCGGTACGACAGAGCTTCGACGACGTTTGCCAAAGAGTAGAACGTACAGATCTGAATGATTTCGTGACGGCGAAATAAATTTAATTTTAAAAACCCGTTTTCCAGAAACAAATTTCACAATATTGTTACCGCGATAAATATATTCCGTTCAAATGTTATGGTAGGTATACGCAGTTTCGTTTTTTTTTTTTTTTTTATAATATCCTATATACGTAGGTATATACTGCAGTATGTTATATTATATTTCGATACGATTTGCACGGTGTGTCCGACTCGGAGACTTGGTTATCACAATTTATATAATTGTCGCTTATGTATAGATAGTATATACAATAATACCCAATGGACACGTCCGGATTAGTACTGGACGTGAGGTGAATACTATACACAACATAATACGCCTACTATATGCTAACGTGTATAATGTACCTATAGGTATATAGTTTTTTTTTTTTCTATACAGTGTAATTTATTTTCACGATATTTATCCAAACTATCAGTAAACTTCACGAGGTCCATAGGCCACAATATCAGTAGTCGGTATTAGATAGGTACCTACCCTTAATACCCACCTATCCAAACTGATTAAAAAGTCATAGTTAAATCAGTAAGTTATAATCTTCTTAACTCGACTAGTTAATTTTTTTTCATTAATTAATTAACTTGACTAGTTATAATTAATTTACATTGTATTAATTCGACTTTTATATTTTATAATATTAGCAATACCTATGTGGGTAACGTGTTCTGAAAAGTAGAAATCAATAAAAAATTGAAATCAATAGGTGATCTCTTTGGGATATACGCGGTTACAGAGTTTTGATTTATTATCGTATTCAATCATTTTCATGTTTTAAATTTCAAAAAACTGTACCTATCTAAATAGTTTATAAGTTATCTTTGCACATGTTGTTACAATTTAGAGTAATCTTCGATTATATATCCGGTTATTTTTGACAATTTTAAAATTATATAGGTATAGGTAGCCTGTGTAATATATAATGTGTAACATAGGTATACCCAGTGCTCGAATTGGAGGGGTGAGTAAAAAATGTGGACAATAAAATATGTAAGTATTTCTAATATAGTTTGATAAAACATTTGTGTTGTACGGAAATTGAATTTTACCTATATTAAATAGGTATATGTCTGATACCTATACTGATTTCGTAATTTTCAATGATGGATATTAAACTGCAGCGATGTGGTTTAAGGATATTATAAATTATAATTTATTAGTGCACCTATTCATATTTGTATTTTCTTCGGAATATAATATATCTTGATGACCAAAATTACAATATAATGAGATAATGTTCCAACGATATTGTGCCATTGAAAACCGAAAATATAGATTATAAAACAATATAATACATTTTCGTAAACAGAATTTTCTAATGGTAATAACTATATATAAAGACAACGTATTAATGACTTGAAAAATTCGTAGACATTCGTATATATCATAAAAGTAGTTTTAAAATCATGCCAGACACAGACATATACGGCTGCATTAAAACCGTATCCGACACGCCACAGCCGACAAAACGTGTCTGACGAAACGAAACACGCGTTGTTATACGAAAGTGACTATACTTGGCCGATCAGATCGTTCCATTACGGCCGTGCTAGTTCGGAAGTCTGACGCAATTTCAAATATGTTTGATTTTTTTCTCCAGACAAAGCCGGCAATACGATGTTTATATAGTATTATATAAACTCGTGATATTATTACAGTATTATAAACATATAATTATATATTAGTACAGTGATTCCCAACTAGTGTTCCGCGGAACCCAAAGGTTCCGTGAGCCGGCACCAAGGGTTCCGTGAGAAATTTTGGAAAATATAAATTGATTAATAATATTTATGATTTAAATTATGATTCAAACATAGGATAGCTTCTCTT
>JAIPRL010006608.1:0-26578 GCA_025469235.1 Pemphigus obesinymphae
ACCTGGGAAAAAATTGTGATTTTCATTGATGAATAACACGACTAAAAAATAAAATAAAAATAACAGCCTCGATCGATCCCTAGAAAAAAAAAAATGATATGAGTTATGTATACTACACCGAAGCTACGGTCAGAATCGTTTTATTGAATGCAATGGTTTATTATTGCTTTCAAATTCAATACATCCACCAAAAGTACCCTGCCCAGTAGCGAAGTGCATCCACCAATACTGACACCCGACGAGCGAAGTGCTTCCACAACCTACTGACTGGCTTTTTTTAAATTTGTTGATTATTAAAGCGTGTGGAGTTTTTATAAATTTTTAGCAAATAATTTCTGTTTGAATTGCTGAATACTCCCCTTACAATACACGAAAATAATAAAAAGTTCACGCCAAAGGAGTCATTTCCACAGAGAAAAAAAAATTTCGGGTCGGAGGGGGCACGTGCCACTGGTATGCCTGTATATAGCGTATATATATATATACACACACACACATATATATATATATATATATAGTAAAACACGGAATAGTTTAGGTAATACTATTTATGTAATATACACGTGCCGTATATATACCTAATTGATTATAGTGGTTATATATGTACGTACCAGGTATACCGAGTGAAAACCGCGTAGTGCCGGCGAGTCGATCGTTTTTAAGGGCGGTGGGAGACGGCGGTCGGTCGGACGGTTTATACCATGAATCTGTGTACACACGACTGATACCGTGTTACGGGTGCCCGTGTATTAATATAACATTACGTTATATTATAAGAACCGGTGTTTTGAGGTCGCCAGTGCAGTTGGAAATCATCGTGTTCGCCGACCGCACGTCCGCGCCCGGGTCCTTATTCATACGCGCCGGTACAGCGGGTGCATTACGAAATACACATTTTTCTTGTTTGTTGTTGTTGTTGTTGTTTGTTGTTGATATTTTTATTTATTTTTTATTTTTTTCGTCTCGACGATCTGGACGGATCGGACGATATGGTGGACGAGAGGAGCAGCTTGACGACCGCGGGGGCGGTCTTCCGGAGTCCCAAGTACGGGTCGACAAACGACCGGAAAGTGCTGGTGGCCGGCGCCGACACGTTCGAGACGAAACAAAAATACCGACGTTTAAAGTGAGTTTCGGCGATTTCGTTCGGTTTTTTTTTTTTTTTTTTTTTTTTTTTGTCTTGGTACATTATTACATTATAATAATATACGGAATGCTCGCGTCCGTTTTATATAAACACGCTTTGGAGATCGTGTGTACGCGTACACATTATACCTAATAATATCATACACGTGCGTCAGTTTGGCTGTAATACAATAATAATAATAATAATTATTATTATTATAATTATAATAACATAATACGTCGGCGGGGCGAAATAAACGTTTTTCTATCTTTAAATACTCGTACTATTTGGGCACGCGTAGCAAAAAAAAAAAAAAAAAAATGCAACGATATTAATTTACGTTTATTATCGTACGAGTTATTTTCATTTATTCAATTTCTGTTTGTTCCAAGTCTGTAATCTAACATTTATAGTCACCTATACTCGGTAATCGTTATTTGAAGACGTAGGTACCCGAATTGCAAGTAAAATCTATTCCAAACGAATTTTAATTATATCACGTCTGTATATAAACACGACCGTAGAATAATATATTAACTTAAAATATTATGTGCCAAACGCTTATATACATAAATACCTTTCTTTTATTTAAATTCAATATCATACGTACTTACCTATATATTTTTAATTAATTGAATAATTAGTTTCATTATAATATGTTAGTGGTATATGTATTTTACCTGTTTAGAATAATAATAATTTTAACAAAAATCCAATTTCTATGTAGTTTTTTTCATGTCCAAAGTATATTATTTATTGTATTATGAAAAAATGTTATTTATTATTTTTTAATTTACCTACCATAAAATGTATCTAAATTTGTTATCATTAGTTCAAGTTCCGTAAACAATAAATTTGTACATTCAGTTAACATATACATTTCTGGATTTTGTTAGTATCCAATTAGTAGATACATTATTATAATTAATGTCAGTATAAAATCAGAGGCACAATAGTACAAAATATGTTCTTAACTGACTTTTCAGATATATGTATACGTCCACACAACGCCATAATGCATTTAAATATTGTTTTTTTAACACCCGAATAGGCTGATAATCGTATTATAATAATATGTGAATTATATCTAGGCACCTATATATAATATATATATTTGAAATTAAAATTGATTTTTAAAAATTTCGTTTTCCAGTTTTCTTATATTATATACCACGGTTAAGTAAAGTTGTATCAGTATGATTTACCTAGTAATAGTATTATCTAAAATGTATTATCTGTATTGGTTACAGCTGGTACCTATAGATTATAGTAGCTAGTCGCTTATTATATCTTTTAATTTTTCAAGTAGGTAGGTACTTTCAAAAGTTGATAATGATGTATATATATAGTACTATGGCATAATGTAGCTAATAGTTTATGTAAAAAATCAAAAGGGTTGAGAAATGATTTTCATTTCAAAGTTTGCATATTGCATACCTACTTAAAAAAAACTGAAACTCCACTGTGTAACACTATACAACATGTTAAAAAAATATGGAAATACCTAAATTATGATTATTAGATTTAATACGATAATATAATATAATTTAGTTTTTTTATGTAGTTATATCTAATTATTTTTAAGTTGAAAAACAAACAATTATAATAAGACTATTTTTATACCTATTTTAAATACCTATTATAATAATAAACATTGTAAATGATAATATATATATATATTATGTTTTTAGAGAATAAGCATTTCGTACACAAAATCAATATGTTATTTTACATTTTGAGTGGAGCCAGGAATCTACAGTTTTTTGTAACAGATTTTTTCATAGGAAATTTGTTCTATAGTTGGTTCTATGAAGAGATAATTTTTGATTTTTCGGTTTTCCAGTAGTTTTTTTAAGTGTAAAGGAAAACTAACTTTTCTAATAAAATTTTTTTATACATGTAGAGGAAATAATAAAATAACAAATAGATACAATTGTTATAGTTACCTACCTACTTGAAAAAAAAAAATATTACACTGAGTTTCGCTAAAATCGTTTTATTGAAAGCAGTACCTACTTAATTTAATTCGCAAACACTTTTTATAATTAAGTATATATACTGATAATGCACTTCCCCAGAAAAAAGTTCAAAAACCTCAACTGATGAAAATATATTCAAAAAGAAAGAATAAAACATTACATTTGGCAAATAATATAGGTACATATATTTATTAATTGTTTTTTTTTATAGAACGTTTGTTCCAAGATGATTATAACACATGGTGAGCCCAGTTCTCTCACCAAATTTTTTTTTCGATGTAGATAATAATAAAATGGCTGTCGTAAAATGATTGAGTACTGCTGCTAGAAAAATGTGCAATATTATCGGTTTATTATGATATTAGTATCCTATTAGTATTTCTTAAATATATATATATAGCCCAGTGGGAAATTTTTATATTTTCATTTGTTTTCTGATAGCCCCATTGCTGTAGCCATTTTAATTTTTATCACAGAGGCAAAGTAGAACTATAGTGATAACCGCTGAATTAGGTTCACCATATATTGAAATCTAGCTGTTGAACTGTTTTTATCAATTATTTGTGTAACTTGGTTTATATAATATAAAATAATATCTATACAAATAACAATCTATTTAAATTAATGTTTAAGTGTATAATGGTACAACGTGAACAAAAAAAAAAGCCGGTCAATATGGGGTAGAAGCACTTAGTTCGTCAGACAGAATACTGGTGGCAGATATTATATTGAATTTGAAAGCAATGATAGATAAATCATTTATTTTGAAAAACTGATTCTGAAATCGGTGAAGTATTATTTTTCAATTTATTAAAATTTTCCGTTATTTTTGATAATTCTCCTTTACATTTAAAAAAAACTAGAAAAATCGAAAAATTACTTCTTTAAAGTACCAACTAGAATAAAATTCCTAACAAAAAGCCACTTACTCAAAAATTCTTCAACCCCTTCTACTTAAAAACGTGTATACAATATATATAAATACAAATATGTATAAGTCGGTTACTATAACTTGTTTATTTGTTATTTTCCAACATACCTATACAATTTTTCATTATGTTTATGAAAACTATTTGGAAAATCCAAAAATAACCTCTGCTATAAAGTACTAACTAAATTAATTTTCTATCAGAATATACTATACCTGAAAAATGTTACTTTACTTATTTTACCCGAAAAAGTATAGGTATACATACTAAAACACGATTTTTTTTTTTCAAACATTATTGTAAAACCTATACGTTATCCAATTACGTTAATATTCTAAAACTAATTAAAAATAAAATAAACAGTATTTAATATTTATACATAGGTGCATGCAATGATAATTTACAATATAAATTAAAATTCATAAAGGTATTTGAGGTAGATACCTAGTATTATTATTAAATAATATTGTTTATTTTAAACGTTCTTAATAACAGCTTATACCTATATATAAAAAAAACTTAAAAAACAAATATCATTAGTGTTGTGTAATATTTCAAATATTATATTATGCAATGCTTATTGCTTATAATAATATTTTGATCTCATTTGTTTTCTTATGATCTTTGTTATCATCATTATCAATGTGTTATGAAATATTAGGTATTTTAGAGAACGCTATACAATCTATTTTTAAGGGGTTCTATCTAGGCAATTAAAAAGTTTTTTGAATAATGAAAATTTAATAATTAAAAAATGTTAAAACACACTTTAAAAGTAATTTAAAAATAGATTATCATATCTGTACCATTTTTATTGTTCTTTAGTTACGAAATTTGTTCAAAAACTATTTCTGATTTTTTGATCATAGTTTGTTAAAAATATATTATAAGAGAGAAATGATTACGTTAAATAAAATACGAGAACTTAAACTAAGACTTAGCATAGAGTTTTTATTCGATAAGTATATAAACATCTAAGAATTGTGATAGAAAAATGTTAAATTCCCAAATTTTAAAATTATTGAAAAAATTATTTTAACTGAAAAAACTCTCATGTTCTTCCATAGTAAATATTCTCATCTATCATATCTTGTTTAAATTTTGAATATATGATATCTAGGAGAGGAGTTGTACTTGGAAATCTACAACGTGTTTTAATGCCGTTAAAACGATTGTTCTCTTTCTATTTATGATCATAATATGGGTACCAAATAGGTAAATTACCTACTTATATTTAATAAAATTATATATTATATTATGTTACATAGAATTATATTATACAATATATATATTATATTGTTAAAAATTATACTTAATGTTAATAAATAATTTGGAACTGAATTTTTTGCCTAGAACTTACTTATTATTATTTATATTTTATTTATTTTATTATTATTAGTTATATTATTCTTTTATTTATTTATATTTATATATATATTATTTTGAACTTAATATTTGTTTTCATAATACTATTTTAAATTAATTAGAAATACAGAAAATATATACTTATAAGTACCTACCTATTTTTGCTTTGTCGTGTATTTACTTAAAATGTTTTTATACTGTTATTTTCTTGCTACGTAATAGAGAATTTTATAGCTTTAAAATTATAGTGTATATTATACCTATATATATAATTTCATACTACATGATGAACTTGTGAAATAGTTTAGTAACAATAAAATGTTCAGAATTTGTATACAGAATTCTCTGTAATAATATACGAGTGTATTTGCAGGTCAAAAGAAGTTATAAAGGTACTACTACAATACTACAATAGAACCTATTGAATAAAATAGACCGGACGTGAAATTATTGTTGGCTAAAATTTTAGCGGACGTAAAATTAAGTTCAATGAACATAATAATATTTATAAAATAGTTCGTTATTGTGTCTATTAAAAATTACGCCAGAACCCACTTACTTTTAAGATAGTTTTAAAATGTTTCCTTATTTTATGCGAATAATTATTATGCAAATCTTGGATATTGTATATAGGTACACACGTGATTTTACAATTGAAAATTATATTATTTGGTACATTTTCGAGAATCATTTAAAATTGTAATTCAATCATAGTTTATTTGAAATAAATTATTAAATAAATCCGATGAAAATATATTCCAAACCGATAATATTCTTCTTGAAAAATGTATATTAATTTTGTCTATTCATACAATATATATTATGTTAATTATATCTCGAGTTTATTTTTACAGCGGTTAAAACCATTAAACAGCGCTATACCTACCTATACCTCTAAAAAATCACAGTAGTAAATTACCTTTTTTAGCGTATTAAAATATTGAAAATTTTAAATTACAATTACATTTGCTTAGGTACAATAAATATTGTAACATCATAAAAAATTAAAATTATTTTCGACGTAATGAATAATAATTTATGTACTTACATGTATTGATACGTAACTTAAATATTATACATTTTCAAAACTTGTTTTCTTTTACTTTTATTTTTATTAATAAATCACAGTTATAATATGTGATAAATCTGTATACACCTAGGTATATCTATTACAATAATAATATTGTGAATGTTAAATATTTCGTCTTTATATTTGATATATTGTATACGTAATATAATATGATTAATTAATTTATAATATTGTGCGGTCAATGACAGTAGTGTTATTTTTAAGTTTAAGGTAACCTTATGTATAGTTTTTTTCTGTGTTAAAAATGAAATGTATAGATCTCACACAATGGCCTTGCCATTTGTTTTTCTCGTTTTAATTGGAATAAATGTGTATATATATATATATATATATACACTTTATTGTAATAATGGTATTGGATATTGTTATAGTCTAATGTATAAAATAAACATATTTTATGATTAAATTATAATACAAATTATTATTATAGTATAAGAAAAATCAAATTTGTATTTATACGTTTGTGTATTCATCATGTTTTCATTTTATTTAAATTATATTTTTTACATTACATATATAATGTACCCATAATAATATTTTACAAATATATTAAATTTTTGTGCAATACACTAAAACATTTTTTCGTGTATTTCAAAAATAAAAAATTGCCTGGCTTGTAAAAATAAATTGTACTTAGATGAGGTATATCCATGTATATTTTAATTGTAGCGTAGAATCTATCGTACCCACTGTTTTCCCCCAATAAATTATTTTGGAAAAAGCGTCAATAACAAGTAAGAGTAAATGTAGGTATTGCATAAAGAAATTTATAGATGATAGTATAGGTACCTAATAACAAGTATATAACATGTATGTTAATTATATAATACTATTTACTAATTATGTACGGACACTACTAATTATTTTTCATCATCTATTTTAACACGTGATGCCTGCAGTATTCATACATATATTAATATATTACTATAAAAAAATAACAGAAGTTTAGGTAAACGTGTCTATATAAATCTATTATAATATTATTAAACGTAATGTATTCACTATTATTGGAATACAATAGTTTATACACGTATACCTATATAGATCGCCAATCGAGAGATTCTAAACAAAAATATTTCAAAAAAATAGAAAAAAATCATTTAAGTATATTGTAAAAGTCGAAAAGCATGTGAGATGTTTAGTGCAATAATTAGAACTTAGTGGTATGATGACATAGATTGATATAATATATTATGTACATATGTCATTTTTCAACTTTCGGGAATATGAAATGCATGTTCTTTATTTATAAAAAATTTTTTTAACTTAGAAGTTTCCGAGAAGATATTAATACTATTTGGGGAAAATTTTAAATCAATGAGGAATTTCAATTTCCCGAAAACTGAAAATTGGGCCCTGTGTCGCGGGAAATTTTTACCCACTAAATATATATACTTCTCGGAGGTAGAAATCGCCCGACGTAATAATCGCCCAGTGTAACGGGATTAGATTATTTACTCTAAAATAAAATTGTAAAATATATAGGTATGAAAACTAATATATAAATATATGATATAACATAAACTATTATTGAAGACTGGAAATTTAAGTGCCAAACATTTGATGTTATTCAATATATATATTATGAGTTATTCAATTTGTTTTGTTTTATCAAAAAACTTTTGATAAAAAAATCTGAACCAATTTTTAAATGTATTATCTAGATTAAGATTCATATAATTATTATGAAATCATTTTTAATTTCCCTCCCCTTGTGTTTTAAAAATAAAATGTTATTCAGAAAACGTAGAAGATGCTAAATCTTTATTATCATGAAAAAAACGAGGTAAGAACCAATGAACGAAGTCAAACAACGAAGTTCAAGATTTTTTAATAATTTTAACCCGTCATTTGTTGGGCCTTGTACACACTACTATTATGGTCGTGGTACATATAGTGTTCTTTATAGTTGTTGGCGATGGTACTTAGCACGGTTTTTCGAGTCTAAATCAATTTTTTTTCTTTGGAACTTAGCCTGTTATTAATTTCTAGTCTTCAGTTATAATTAACGGAAAACATATTTTATAGACTAAAGTTAAATTCGATCTGTAGTTATAAGTCCTATTTCTGCAGTAAAATAAAGAATTAAAATCGGTTAACTTTTCAGGTCATAATCGTTTTTCCAAAATTTTTTTTATAAAATTATACCGGCACCGCGTCCCATAATATTAATATCCACTGTCGCGTAGTACCTACCATAGAATAAATATTTTTGGTAATATAATATATTATATATATATATATATATTTATATAAAATATATTAGATATCTGTATTTTATAGATCTGATTTCTGTACCTATGTCATTTTTAAATTTTTTTTTTTAAATGTGACTTGCACTATTTTGACTTTAACCCGTCTATATCACCATCATTACTTTATTTCGTTCACGAATAGGAGGTGGAATAATAGGTATGTTTATCAATCAGAATTATGTATATTGTTCGTTTTTAATGATTTATTATTTTATAATACAGCGTTTAAAAAGTTAAAAATAATGTTGTGTTATCATAATATTATAGTTTAGTATTGAGAATTGTATGTGCCAACCGTGGATAAATTAACTAGAGCAATTATTCATTGTATAATTATTCGGGTCGACATAAGATCTACCTATGTTCAATAATGTTTATTTTATTATTTTCAAGCTAATGTTTTATAATCTCGTATATTAGTATTGTTTGTAAGTACCTGGTCTCATTAAAATCGTTTTATCCTATCTATATAGGTGTATTTAATGATTTTATCAATGGCTCAGCTATAATACCCATTATATTATATCAAATGAATTTCAGAATCACGCATATACTTTATGGTTTTTCTATTGAATGCACACATTATTATAATTATTATGAGTGTTTGTAGAATGTTAAAAAAATACTATTAATATAAAAATATATAAAAATTATATTTTTCTTAGGTCTAACTATAAAGATAATATTAGAAATATAGAAGATTGGGATCTGGAAAGCACATCATACTAACAAAATAGTTTTATAGATAATCAAATAGCACTACATATTACATACAACGCCATAACAGTGATTTGTGATTTGATATCTAATCATACCTACCTATATTGAATTTTATACACCATCAAATTAATATTTAATAAATGTATCGGGTTTTTCAAAATAATTTTACCTGTAATCGGTATAATAAAGTATATCACCTAGCATTTGTTGTATTTCCTTTGATCGAAATATATGTTATGATGGATGCATAGCCATTTATATTTACCTATATCAAATTAATATTATTTCATTTATGGTTACTATTATGTAGGTATATCTACAATAATTACAATAGTTTAAGAAGATTGACATGCGAAATACTTATACTTAATATAATATGATTGTTTACAATAATTTGAATTACGGTGAATTTTAATTCCGAGTAATATTATTTTTACTATTATTACTTTATTTGATTACACTTTTTGGGGAAGTAAAAATTTTAAAAAGCTTCATATAACTCATATATAATTCTATGATCCCATTACTTTAATAAAGAGTTATTCCGACAAAAACCATAAGCAAGTTGTTATTTATTTTTGTTTTTTTTTTGGGGGGGGGGGGAGAGTTAATTATGCTTTGCTCTAAACCATGTTTTTAAATTCAAAGATTTATTATTACTTTAAAGTTTAAAATAATTTTACAACAATGAATTATGTATTAAAATAAGTGAAGCGAATCGAGTTCCTTAACCGTGCTTAACCTTAATATCATAAATCGCTGTACTTGCAGTTTGTTTTATTTTTTTTTATTTTATCATTAGTTATTATAGAACGTGCGTGGCCTTAAGAATATACAACTGATAGAAAAAAAAAATGAAATTTAATTATCTGTTTAGAGTTAAGTTATACATTAATCGAGCATTTGAGATCAAAATGTTATCGTCAAAAGCATATATTGTTATGTATGAGTATGCCATTTTCCATATAGTTGCAACTACATTACGTCACTTTTTGACATACGTTATTTTGAAATACCCGATACATTTATTAAATATTATATTTGATGGTGTATAAAATTCAATATAGGTAGGTATGATTAGATATCAAATCACAAATCACTGTTATGGCGTTGTATGTAATATGTAGTGCTATTTGATTATCTATAAAACTATTTTGTTAGTATGATGTGCTGTCCAGATCCCAATCTTCTATATTTCTAATATTATCTCTATAGTTAGACCTAAGAAAAATATAATTTTTATATATTTTTATATTAATAGTATTTTTTTAACATTAAGTTCACAATAAAATATAAAAATGTATCTCCTACTTGTTTACCTAACATAAATCATTATAGACAGTTATAATAATTATGTAATAACTAGAGCATGGGTTTTAATGCTCTAAAAAATAAGAAAAATATCCTAAAAAAATATGATCTATTGTCTTTGAAAATGCACTAAAAAAATATTCTAAAATGTTTTAAAATGTATTTTTAAATTCATTAAAAAACTATTCTGAGCAGTTTTCTGTAATATTATTAAAAAAAATTAATTTAAAATTAGGTTTATATGAGTTATTTACTGTTTTTGGGTATTTATACCATATCGTATACATAACGTTATCCGGTATATTATTGATATTATCGAAATGAGAAAGAATTACATAGTTACTAAAACTGACCAATTTACGAACCAAGATAAATATTTTGAATTTTTCAATATATATTTTTAATCATTTTCATTTTACGCTAAATTGTATTTATTATATTTTTTTATTCATACTCCAAGAATATATATAAAAAAAATGCCATAAAAATGGAAAAATGCTCTAAAAATGTTCTAAAAATGCTTTAAAAATCCAAAATGTTAAAGAAATGCAAACTAAAAATTTCATTTTTAAATTCTCTGATGTATAAATCGAATTTTGTAATTGGAAAGCATTGCCCTAGATTACCCATTAAAAAGTGTACTTAAAAATCCACGCTTTAGTTATAACCATTTACAATTTTTTTTTACTTCATATAAAATATATATATATATATATATATTATATATATATATAAATATACCTAATACCTATATGTAATATAATATAATATATTATATAAAAGTATAAACCACTATGTACATGTAATGATTTTTATGTAGGCATATATATTATGTGTTGTTCGTCCAACCGTAAATATATTTATTAAACGAAAACCATGAAATATCAATTGTAACCGGCACCTACTATTTTTCGTACGGTTATTATGGTGTTATCATCGGACTGATATTATTAACTGACACGATAAATATTAATAAAATGACTGTCGGCAGTCATTTAAAATTTAAATTGTCGCAGTTAAACTGATAGCTATCATTAGTATCAGAGTTCACATTAGGTATATCTGGTATGTAGATAATTGACCATAGTAAATTTAACTGTCAATTAAATATTAGCGAAACGATAAAACCGTCGAGTGATTTTCAATAAGTTGAATTATTTACTATTACATAGTGATGAATCGTATGTGACGCGAAAAATTCGTGTTTTTTATAATAATAATAATAAAAATAATAATATAGTTTTAAAATCATTTTGCTTGTCATTCAAATGCTTTCAATTAATGCACTCGACCATTGGGAATAAATACTAAACATAACACTGATGCATGATATACCATACACATCTAATAATGGGATAATATAATATAATATATGTATATGTGTATATTGATTTTCCTTTTGTAGATTTTCACGGTTAGGCGATCATGTATTTTTTTATGTTTCAGTGAAGACGATATGCATTATAATTATGAGGCAGATTTGATGTTAGATTCTGTAAACCGTAGGTACAAGAAAATTGTATTGTCAACGTATGCTTCTGGCATGGCTATGATCATAGTCGGAATTTTGTTGGTGATTTAAACTAAATAATAATAATTCACAATAAACCGTTTACGTAATATTGTGAGTTTCATATGAAAATTTGTTTTAATTTATTCCGTTTATTACTACGTTTAGCATATACAATAGTATTGTAATTATATAAAAAAAAAAAAAAAAAAAAAAATGTACTGTGATTTTAATATTTTACTATATTTTCTAAATTATAGTACCTATAACATGTGCCATTTTTATTAATTAAATATCTGTTGTTGTTTCATTTCTAAAATATTAAAGTTCATTACATTTATACATGGTGTACCTACATATTATAAATACAGAATTTTTTTTTCATGTTTTAGTTATAATTTATACGTTTTCGTTTTATTTATAGTTTGATAATAGATTGTTTATATTGTTTTTCTTTATAGAACCTACGTAGTCATAATTTATCATAGTAATTATTATCATTACATATTACTTATTAGTAAATTATTAATGTTCTTAACAAATTTCACAATGTTTTCTGTACAAAAACCAAAGATTAAAAATAATATTTGATATATTTATTTAGGTATACTTTGTTATTTAAATATCTTAACACTTGTTTATTAAATTTTTCATGATTCGTGGATTACTGTATATTATATATCAATATATTGTTATGTAACTGTATAATATATACATATAGCGTTTAAATAATTTATATAACATAAATATATGATATCCATATAATGTATCCCTTAAAAATGAAATAAATTAATTTTATTTTACATATTGTATTTTACCCGTATATTATATTACAATATTATAATTGATCAAATTACAAATAGATAAGTAAGTATACAATATAAATTTGTAAATTATATTAAGGCACTATAGTAAAAGTGACCAAAAAGCTCTTTTGTATACCTAATATTGCATCGGTATTAACTGTAGTTAAAAAGTTAGTTTAATCAAAAATATTCATCTTTTCAAGATATTTTAACTAGTTTCTAGTTAACTTACCTAGTTAAATTTTTATTGTATTAACTTATCGAAAGTTAATTTACTTAATTAGGAGACCAACTATTCTTCTTGTATGAGTTTTCGTCTGAGTATATATTTTCATCGAATTCAACTATATATTAGTCGAAATAAATTTTAAATTGATGAAACACTTTTTATGTACCTATGCTTCACATACATTTTCATGTTGATGATAATTTTGAAGAATTATATACACAATATAAGCACTATTTATATGAAATGTATCTAAGTCAAATATTAAATGCATATTTTTCAAAATAAGTGTCTAGTAGGTAGGTACATAAAATAATTTTTAATATTTTGAAAAGTAAAATGTGGGTACTTTTCTTACAGTTATTAAATAATTTACAAAATTGTATTTCTAAATTATCTTAAAATGGAATCTTAATTCTTATTTTTCTACAGAGCTATATAAATTAATATTTTTTCCCGTTTTATCTATAAACTTAATGAACTTAAATTATTTTTTGTTAACTATTTACTTAGGTAAACTTTTAACAGAAGACTTTTTGATAAATCCTATTAAATTTATTATTATTTTTCAATAACCTGCTCATCTTTTGTTACGACATTCTAGGTACAAATTTATCGATATTCGATTACAATATAATATTGTTATATATAATACTATAGGTAACCAATTGTTCCATCAATGCCATAAAGACAATATATTAAACTGTATCGACTGTACCATTAGGAGGCGGCCTGTATCCTTGAACATGAAAATCTGAAAATTGATCGGCCTTGAATTGCACGTACCTATACTATAGTTGTTATACAATGAACCGTAGAAATTATCACACATAGGATATCAATAATTAGTAGCATACCGTCATATTATTGTGTGGTTGACCACATTTTTATGTAATGTAATATGTACCTATATAGTACTTATACGCTATAATATCATCAGCTTAAAATATAATTTTTTTAGATTCCAAACGGAGTGAAAACCGTATTGATTTTACTCGCATTTATTGTTGTTGTTGTTATTGGGGTGTTATCACTTTTTATGTTTACAAATCGTGTATTTTTTTTAGTTTATACGCGTTAATAGGAAGTGTTGAAATAACCATTAGAGCGGATCGAACTCAAGTTTCATAATATACATAGGTACTCGTCGAAGGTTAAAAAATATATTTTTTTTTCCAAACATGCAACATTCTGTTATTTGATAGTACAAGCCGAATGCAATTATAAAACGTATATAAATAAGATACTATTTTTACCATCGAGAGATCGAGTATCTTATGGTTTAAGATTTTCTTTATAATATTATGCAATAATATCACGTGTCGTAAAGTAAGTCGAGTCGAGCTAGTGATATATATACCGGTTAAGAATACTTTTGTAAAGTATTCGAATATTTCGAAGAACAAATATTTAGAATACTTTCAAACATATTTATGTGCTGATAATTCATATAAACATGAATTAACTCTATATTTGTATACAATTCTCAATAATTAAAAATTAAAAATTCTCAATTTATATAATATATAAAAATATACTAAGTTGGCCTTAAAGATGTTGTGTGACCGAAAGTATAATTTTTTATTGAAATTTTTACTTTGAAAGAAAACATTTTTTTTCAATATTTAATAATAATATCTAGCTAATAAAAAGTGTTATGCGTATTGCGGTAAATTGTAATAATTTATACGACAATAGTACTCACTTACCTACTCTTTTATGTGTTTGAACAATCGACTTGCAGTTTACATAATTTTTAATCATGGAATAATAACAGATTATACTATTGAGATTTTACTACACTCTGTGGTCGAGTTGGAAAAATAGAAGAAAGGGTGCTTTCAGGCTTTTAAAAAATGAGCGTCCCCCAAACTATATAACTCGTATACTGTAAAATATTATTAGTAGGGGAGCTGTTAAAATATTTCAAAATAGTAGAGGAGCTCCGTCCCCCTGCTCACCCCTCCAATTCGAGCACTGCGACTACACTCAAAATGAAGAAGGCGAAAGGGTGAGCATATATATGTGTCAATAGGTTATAGGTATACAAAATTATCCATTATACTGTTATTGTGACATAATATTGTCTTTCGTATCATGTTTTATTGTTGTTTTTACAGAATTACAAGCATATTAATACTCTGAGAATTTTTCTTCTTCTTTTTATCTGGTCACTTTCTGGCCTTTTCGCCTTCTTCGTTTATACGTTTAATGGGTACCAATCATGTTAAGTGATGTTTCTAATCATATTTAACCGTGATAACGATGTGTATATACGTAACGTGTATATATTGTATATAGAGTATATTATTATCTTTGGTTTTAGATTCTTAAGGAAACTGTGGAAGTGGAAGTCGGCAAAGAAAACGGAAGAAGAAATTTTGGAAGAAGGTTCAAACATAGAACAGGACAAAGTGACGGTGGTCACGTACGCACTTTGTTTTATTATGATGCTGGCCGGTCTATCCGTAAAAATCAAATGATCTCAGATCGGCTATTGTAATGCATATAACTCTAGTATAATATATTATTCTATAAGTTTTCGTTACGCGTGCAGATGCGCGCATCAAGGCTGATTTTGGCCGTGGGTGGATTTCTGTTATAGGCGTTAACCTATACTATACTTTTAAAAATGAATAAAAAAAAACTGTTTTAAAAAAAAAAAAAATCGTTATATCTAACAAAGAGTATTTTATAATATTTGTTAGTCGACGATAAAACCTATATTATATTACTTTCATTGTCCTTTATTATCTCTATATGTAGTAATTATAAGTTATATAATACCTATATACCTATACTATTTAATATAAGTTATAAGTAAACCATATTATATTTTGGGAAACTATATTATGTTTTATTAAAGTTCTGAATTGATTGATTTCGTTCAACTGCAGAGTTATATATAGGTTACCTATACTTGTTTATAAAAAAGAAAAGAAAAATAATTTGATTATAATAAACTAGGTACTCGTAGTTTTAGTAGAAATTATTATATTTTATTACCAATTATAATAATTTATGTTTACATTCTATTATTATTATTATTATCATCATTATCATCATCATCGTTATTCTTTTTCTTTTTCCTATATTTTCTGTGTACAGTTATGTTTTTCTACACATTATGTACCTAGCGAATATTAATCACTTGTATTTATTATAATTTATAATCAATATAACTATATTTTAGTGTATGATCAAAATGAGTAATATCGTATGAGGTTAGCGTTTTTTTTTTTATATATATACCTGTATAGAGTATGGCCGACCCAATGAAAGATTTTTTTTTTGTGGGGAGAGGATGGGGGAGGGGGTGAAAATATGAAAAAACAATACCTCTCTTCAAAACTTATAAGCAAAAAAAAAGAAAGAAACGTCATCAACTTTTTTCCCATTTTTCGGTTTAAAATCAGTTTATAGTTTGCCGACTTAAAATTCCGAAAAATACTTCATTGTTGTATAATTTGCCGACAAAATTTCAAAATACTTCATTCGAATTTCATTTTGTCGATTGCTTTGTGTGTGTATATAGTGTATACAATTTTTTAGGTAAAATTAATTGAGTGGAAGTTTTTGACTAAAGAGTTTTATAATGGAAAATATATTTAAATGTATATAATGTATTTTTATATATTTAAGATGTAATTTTACAATTTTTCAAGTAGTTTTCTTATAACTCTAAATGAAAACTACTGAAAATAATGGGAAATTGTTATAAATTGGAAAATAATATTATACAAAACTTTGCTGAAACTTATTTTTCGGATCATCCACAAAGAATATTTTGTTCAATAATCGAACTGCTTTCACTGACTACTGATACCCGACAAAATGTACGTATTTTTAAATAAACTAGGAGGATAATATTTTTATTTTGTATAAATTAACCATTTTTTTTAAAACTAAGTTTAATTAATGTTTTCCCATTTTAATTTTAAACTTAACAAGATAGAATTATATTAATTAAACTATTTACTTTTAAATGAAGGCTTATTTAACTTAACTTACCTATTTAAGTTTTTTTTTTTCATTAATTTGCCCACTTTGTCAAATACATTTCAAAAACTAATATTTAATTATGAGTAGTATTTTAATATTTTTTACAAATGTATTTGTGTAAAATTATTTAATTATAGGTATGTACTGTTTCTATAAAAAATATTCTAAACAAATCTATTAAACCAATACTATTTTAAATGACTTATAAACGTCGATTCTTATAAACATAGTTTAAACTTCAAGTAAAATGATGTTTTAATTTTTCAGATTTAAACCCGCACGTTGAATTGTTCTGGTTCTTTTAGGATTTATGATAACAGCTAGTATTTATATATATATAATTAGTTCCATAGTTCGTGCGATGTTATGGAAAGTAAGTTCAGACCGAGTGACTTGATGAGGGACACGGAAAGTAAGTTTTGATAAGAGTCTGGGGGAATCAACGTGATCATTTAGCAGAATAAATTTTAAATCGGCTAATTTATGCATAATTTTAATAGGTTAAATGTATGAGGATATTGTGCGGGAGATGTTGGATTTTTAATATATAATTAGCAACCGAGTTAAAAGACTTACCATTTTTGTATATGATCGAGTCGATTCTCATGATTTAATAAGTAAGGAAATCATACAACTGAGCTGTTGGTATTCAATAACTGAACGAACCAACGAGTTATATAATGTTAGTAAGCAATATGGAGGATTAATCTTGAAGAATTACACCTGATAAAATGTAAAACTTTTAGTGCCTCACCTACTACGTATGTGGATACACTGTACGATTCGATTTTGAAGTATTTAGGCTCGTTGTCACGTAATTAGTGAACTATAACTATAATTCGGATTACGTATTACATTGTAGTAGACAATTTTTCCCCGAATCCAATAATAATGCAAAAAGTAGTTATTCCTATACTAGCTTTGGTTTTTTTCACATAGGTGCTAATAATTTATTGAAATATAATATATATTATTTCATATTATGGATATTATATATATACAGGGGTGTAGCGAAGTAAAGGTCTATTTTAGCAATTTGGTCGACTACAAAGCTCATTTTCCTAAAATACCTAAAATACTTCAATAAACGTAAAAAAGCCAAAAAAATAAAAAATGTCAACAACTTATTTTTACTTTTCATGAATAGCTGATTGACAATACGATTTGACCGACTGAAGTAACTTTTTAGCTAGTTACACCCCTGTATATAATATAATATCTGTATTTAAATGTGTTATAATGATTTTAAATGTGAAAAAAATAAAAAATAATTTTCAAAATTACACTAGAGGGTACTACATTAGTAGATAATGATAAGAGTATAATCGTTATCGTAGTTATAAACGACTAGTTGTACAACTTGTAGTTTCACAAGTTGTATGCGCGTGTGTCAAAAATTACACACTACGAGTTGATAAGATTTTCGCCTACGACTCATATCGTACGACTCATATATTGTACGATACATCATATTATCGCGTGTGGGACGCTTAACACAAGTTAATCGTTAAAATAGATAATATACCATTCTGTGTTAAACGGGTTTTATTTTATACTGCAGTTTTCTACTATATACACATATTAAAATATTGAAGAAATTATCGTCTGGACTAAGGATAGGATTTTCCTAAAACAAGCCTTACATAAGTCTATATTATATACATATTTCGGTGACACAATTATCATGGGGATGTACTCAAGTCTGGAGCTCCTCTTGGCACATGCAGTAGTAAACAATTTATTGAGAATATAATATGTATTATGTAATACATATTGAAATTCTGATAAAGATTTGGCCGGAGATTGGTTTTTGTACCTGCTAAGTATAATACATTTCTATGTATTGCTTTATAAAAGTGGGGATAAAAGTTGTTTACTGAACATTTTCTTGGACCACTCCTCTTCAGAAAATTCTGGTTGCGTTGTTGATATATTTAAATGATTTTTAATAATACGATAATAATAGATTATAAATATTAATTACCATATGGATTGAAATACAGAAACTGCAGTTATCGTTATTATTATTGTAAATATAAATGTTTACGTTAAATTGCTGCTATTAATCGACTTCTTTCGTAAGACAAAAACTGCATGTATATTTTATCACGTCACGGCATGACGATCAATTTATTACATGTTAATGAAAATTAAAATTTCAATTTTAATTTGATGTTTAAATATATTTTAAAAGTAATTATAAATAAACCTGTATTCGTACCACTTTTTATTGTTGTGTAATCACGACACTTGTTCAACAATATGTTTACAAAAAACTAACAAAAGTAAATTAGAGTTAAAATACATTTTATAAAATATTTAGAGGACAAAATTTCAAATACGATTTCATAGGTTAATTACCTTTCTCTTAATATATAGCGTAAATGTACAAATGTACAAAAATTTATTTTTTTTAATTGCTGCAATTTTTTTAGTATTTAATTATATTTTCAAAACGTTTATGAGATCATCTCTACAATATTGTTTTCTATAAATTTGAATTCAGATGTTTGAACTCTTTAAGAGGTAATTTATTCATTTTTGGTTGACATTTTTTTAATACGAAAAATTGTTGGTGTGCCGTTTACACACCAGATTTTTAAGGGGTTTTGTATAGGAAATTTTTATGATATTTTAAGAATAATGAAAATCCAACAATTTAAAAATATTTAATTATATCTTAAGAGTAATTTAAAAAATAGTCATGTCTTAGTACTATCTTTTATTGTTGTGTTATCACAGAGTCAAAATTTATACAAAATATGAAAGATAAGAATATATACTGTGCAATTGCGAAGTTTTTTTTTTAAAAGCCTAAAATCAGTGGTTGAAAATAGTGAAATCTTTAAATTGAAAAAAAAAACTATAATTAGATTACTAAGAAAAAATGTGTAGTTATAAAGTGTGAACGTATCTTAATACTGCTAAAATGGGTGTGTAGCATCCTCTTAAGGGTTATAGAAAGTTTTCCCCAAATTTGAAGACAATCGAAAATCAAATGATTTTAAGACATTTAACTACACTTTTAAAACCTAACCTAACTTAACTTGACCTTAAATTTCCTATTTGTCATCTAATGTGGTATGCAAATGAGCAAAAAACCCAAGTTTTCGGCTAATTGAAAATATCGTTTTAATAAAATGTACTGTCTGTAAATTTATTTTTATTTTTGAACTTGACCCATATTAAATATACTTATAAATATAATTTAAGTAATTTATAATGAGTATACAGTTCCACAACCTGTATTATTTTTTGTGTAATTTTGACATTTTTTTTTAAAAAAAACATGTCTTGATGTTCAAGTTTTGTGGCATTCAAAATGATTATGAATTATTAATACTGATATAAAACGAAAGTAAGAACCTTTTCATATATTATCACTGAAGCTTTTTCGTGTAATTGATTTATATCGCTGTAATGGTTGATCATTAAAATAATCTAAATTCTATAATTTTTAATTACTTTTAAAAGTATTAATAATAAATAAAAATGCCTCCGGAAAAACCTAGAAAATGTTGTCAGCTTTTTAGTAATATAAACGTTATTTGCTAGCGGTCATTTTATGTAGTCTTTATGAAATTTTATGTGTGAAAATATACGTTTTTATAGGCTATTATGAGCCTATTATTATTATTAGGGGATATGGGTGGGTGTGAAATATTCTTTACAGAATTAAATATAGATTATGCCTTGATAATATGAGATTAGGTTATTGGTTAAATAATTCTTAATAAAATTTATAATGTAATGTAGAATTATCATTTAAGTATGTCGTGTATAGTATATTGTGTTTTACATTAAAGTTGGTAACTTGGTTGCTGAAATACGTATTTGTTTATAAAAAAATTAAATTTTTTTGTGATTTGAATTTTATTTTATTTAGGTACGCGTCTTCATTTTCAAACAGTGTATAAAATGTATACTATTATAAACGAAAGACCGTATAGAAACAATAAATCCATTGAAAATTATATTAAAAAATTAGTTAAGATTTAGTATAGTGTTTTATAAAATATAAGAGTTAGGTAACAAGACAGTAATTTATCGGTTTTAAATGTGTCAATAATGATTATATTATTTAATTTGATTTTGGGCACGCCATTGTAATACTAGTTAGGGTACGTCAAGTTGATCTGTATCGAAACATTATAGGTACCTACATACTATTATCGTATATATTATTTGAAAAATTGTGTAAATTTTGTGTGATGTTTATAAGTTGCAGCAGTATAGTGCATCAAACATCAACAACATTGTTTTTTAATAATACAAATAATTATTGATTTTTTAATTTTATAAGAAGGTCGTTAAATTGAAAATGAAACGATATTTATACATAATATGTAACGTTTATCGGCATTTAGAATGGATGCAAGTCGTGTTTTGGAGAGTAATGAGACGTTTCCTGTTGTGCAATCACTATACACCATCTCATAAACATATATAAATTAAATAATTAATAGTCTATGCGAGCGTACACGATGGAAACATATAATATCGACGACTAAAATTTTAATTCATACAATATACAATAAATTTCATTTTCACTAAAACACTTTCACCGGTTTGTGGCGTCAAAATCGAACGTACCTATATATATATATAATATATATATAGAGAAAAAGAGAGAGAGAGATAGGTCATAAAGCAAATTAAGATTTCTTTAAAACAATAAAACAATAAGCACCTGGGTGAATCTCCGAAGGAAGATTAATTACTCCGCAGAGTCTTGGACGTAATAAAATAATTTTTCTAATTTTAAACTCGGTGATATACAATATCAAATAATATTAGTAGTACTTAATAAACAATATTATAATATATAAGTACCTAATAATAATATACGAGTACCTATATATTAAAGATATTTAAAAAGTTTTACTTCTTCTAAAGATTTTTCGAATACAATTTAAGTCTATAGAAATTAATGGAATGATATCTACTATATTTTCGGCTGGAATACGTTTTTCTCATTGGAAATCATATTCCACGTTAATAATACAAATTTTATTATCGTATTTAATATGATTGTATGTTTTAAAAAAAAAATATTTGTATTTGCTTTCAAGTGAACAGTTATTTTACATTAAGGCCCAAGTATAATTTATTCATTAGTAGTTTTTTTTTTTTTATACACTCATATTTAAAATAAATCGATTCAATCTCGAATAAATAATCGTGATTTGTAAGTAAAACATAAATGGACCATAGCCAAAAAAATGAAAATAAAAATGAAAGTGAATACCGGAACGTTTGGAATTGTTACTTAAAACTCGGCGCACATATGTTGTGCTTAATAAATTTTGCATTTGACGATGGAAAAACACATATTTTATAGTATTAATTTACTTAGTTAATCTTTTTTTTTATTTCCAAAACATATATTTTTACACAAATTATTTAATTCGTTTATATATAATATATTTTAAACATATATAACCCGATAACCGTATACTCGTAGGTAGGTAAGTATAAACCTAAAAATACCGAACACAAGTTTAGTTTGGCTATTAAAAATGTCGAACTATAAAAATTTTACCATAATATTAGTAGGACGTATTTAGTGTTTTTATTCGTTACTAAAGAAGTAATAAATTTAGATGATCTATGAAATTCGTAGTCATTTGGCTAGTGAAGTTTATTTCATATTTCTCCTTGTAAGCATAGCGTGACCAAATATGGTTTAGGCAGACGTGTATAAAATAATGTTTTCAATATAATTAAAATTTTTTTATTAATTAAATGAAAATAATATTTTCAAAAAAGAGAAAAAATTGGAACGTTAAAAACGGTTCTAAAGTATTTGTATAGATAAATTTAAAATATTTAAATTTTAAAATACTACAGAACACTGAAGACTAGGAAAGACAAAAAATTGATATAGAATAGGAGGTACCAACCTAGGAACGCTAAAATCTAGAAAAATATCAACTATACTCGTAAATGCTAAAAACTTGAAAGAATAATAACTATTCGTTAGTTAGAAACTATATATCCATGGTTTAATCAAGTATACAAGGGTTCACCTCCTTATCCTCCAAAGTCTCATATCCTTACTAGGTACTGAAAGTATAATATCATTCGTACAAAATACGTAAATTTTTTCTATCCAGTATATTTTCTTATATAAATATTAAAACTATTGTGTTTTTAATGAATTCCACTATTCTCTAAAATTATTGTTGTTTTTTTTTTTAGAGGTGTTATAGGAATGCTTGAAAACTTGGTTGGCCAGGAAGTTAAAATTTACAATTAGAATAAAATTGTGCCATTTTTTAGTAATTATCAAATTTTATCAACAATACCTCTATTCTTCTCAACTCGATTTATTACCTCTCTTAAATATTCTTCCCGTCTATTTATTATCATTTCCTTGTCATTTGTCAGCACTTCCATATTATCCTCATATTCTATACACCATATATTCTTTAAATCTTTGGATTATTTTCATCTTCCATTTGTCCGTTTGTAAACATTTTCCTCTTCTTTTGTTCCTAATCTCTCATACAACTCATCATATTTCTCTAATTTAGCTTTACGTTTTTGCTGCTTTACATAAAGTTTTTTACTCTACCCAATTATCTCTCTCCCTAGTTTCTGCCATTTTGTAAACTATATTTTTGTATTTGATATTATCTTGCACACTTCTTCTGCACACTTCCATATTTTCTTATCTTCTAAGAGAATAGATTATGTATAATAATACCTTATATTATTAATTTTAAGACAATTTATTTCTATGCTCTTATATTCATATTAATACTTGAAAAATTTTATTTCAATAAGTAAACGTTCTTGAATTTAATTTTCAAAATTTTTAGCACTCACAAATATTATTTTACATTTTATTATATTGTACATAGACAATAGTTTATTGACGATTAAAATAATAAAATACTTAATATTTATTAATGTTTGTAAATATAAAATGTATACATATTTACACTTATATTATATAAAAACGGACACCTATAGAATAAAATCACAACTACGTGTCTAAAAAATATGGAGAGTGGAGAGGTTATAACCTTAACAAAAATTTTAACGTACAAATATTAAGTTTATTAGAAAACGTATTTTATTTCATACATTGAGAGTATATTCTACGATCTGCGTTAAACATAATATAAGTATACAAAATGTAAGTTGAAATAGCATCGACAAAATCTGTAAAACGTATTCAATTAGAGTTTAGACATATATTTAGATCATAATATTAGATGTATATATTTATATATTGAAATTTGAAATAAATTTAAAAAAACTCGATTCCACAAAAATATATACTTTTATTTTGTATGTACGTATTTCGATAACGATATTATCATTTTCAGTACACAATTACATTTATAAGTAAAATTAACATAATATAGGTATTATTATATACGGCCAAAACTAGTTGTTCCTATATAATCTTATAATATTTTTTTGAATACCTACTTGTCTAGACACATTATCTTTTTTTTGTATAAGTACATATTACTTTTATGTATAATATATTGTTATTTTTATAATATATATTTATTTTAATTTATAAACGTAGATAAACGAGCAGTATTCCGAACGTTCAAGTATAAGATTTACTATAGACGTTCCGCGAGCAATTTTCCTAAGAAATAAAGAGGTGCAGTGATATATATGGACAAGACATACATAATATTATGCTTAATAAAGCTGCGATACTTGAAAACTCTTAACGTAATGTATTTTTATTTATTTTTTTCTGAAGTTCAAAATAAGTATAGGTAATATATTTAAGGCATACCTATACATACGTTTCAAAACATACTTATAAAATTATTTCATGCCATCGTTGCGCGTGACGGCCCTGGCTGTAAAAAATATTCGAGAAACATACGCGCATTTGTCCAATGTGAATGATAATATTATACATTACACATATATTATATATTATATCATAAATTATTTTCAGGAATCGTTTGATTTTATGAATTATTATGAAATGTTTTGATTGTCTTTTAACTATCCGTGGCCCTTTCAAAATATAAATAAAATGTATAATAACGACAAAAAATAAAACAATGATTAAAAGCACATTATATTAAGTAGGTACTCTACGAGTGTGTTATTGTCTCAGTAACTTTTCTTCTTATCTTCTTGTTTTGTCGTTATCAACTGTGGTTTAATTAATTAAAAGTATATTTTATTACTTACGTTGTCATATGTTTTATTAATATACAATTTAATAGTTAAAATCAGTGGCGGAGCGTGTATAAACCAGATGGATAGACGAATTTCATTAAAATTATCACCCTACTTTAATAAAATGTTCGTGATTGGTATAGTAATAATTCTCAGTATTTAAATAATAAATTAAAAAATACGTTTTTGGTATAGAATAGTTTATTTTACAATAGGTTGTAAGTTATTTATGCTACTATAGTCTTTTATCATATTATGGTATACAATTTTTTAAAAAAAATTATAAAATTAACAAAATCGATATAAGTACCTATTTATTTATTAAGAAAAAAATACGGGATTACGCTATCGCGTTAACACAGAAATACGAAGTGGGTAAGCGGTGGAGACCGAAGACTCTGTCTCCCATAATTAATCGTTACGTTATTCCCGAACCCGATGCACTCGTCATATCACCGGCGTAAGACCACGTATAGTAATGAGAGACACTTTAGGCCGGTGTGTTCGCTTCAATTTTTTTTTATATTATTTTTGAAATATTGAAAACGAATTACACAGCAAATATGTAAAGAGTTAGTTGAAAAAATAATAACTTGAAATAAAATCACGTTTTCCATTGACATTTATACCAAATTCTTCATTTTAAAATTAAGTATTTTATTAATAATTCTTCAAATATAAAAGAAGGTAGACACTTATTGTCTTATTGTCTCTTATGACGCTACGCCAATAGACTTAAAACCATATATAATATACATCTATCGCAACTTTATTATGTGAAATAAAAAGACACGGTATATTATTCAATAGATGCATTGGTAGGAAATGTGTAAAGTAAACTAAAGATACCTAATATAAATTAATAGATACGATAAAATAGTCAGTTAAAAAAAATGTAGCTAAAAAAGTATATCCATCCAAAAAGCTTATTGGACTCATAACAGGCTGGTCACGATTTGTATGTATTGTTGCGGTTCGTTCGAGGTCGAGGTTTAGGAAAACTCGTCAGAGATTTATTGAATAAAATAAATAAATTTCCAACACTTGATTGTTAGTAATTAATATTAATTTATTAGCACATTAAACAGATATT
>JAIPRL010006609.1:0-26577 GCA_025469235.1 Pemphigus obesinymphae
TTACATGTTGATAAATTTCAACTACTACATGAGTTGAAATTTACCAACTTCCTTGTTTGATAAATTTCAACTTCTACATAAGTTGAAATTTACAAACTTACTTGTTTGATAAATTTCAACCATTCAACATGGTAAATTTACTAGACATGAATTTGTACATTTCAATAAGAGTATGTTGATTGTGTGTTGCCACACATTTTGTGTAAATTTCAACCAAAAATTTTTTACAATACCTATAGGTATTCTTTGAATTAACTTATATTTTCATATTCACCTTATTACTTAGGTAAATATAAGATCAAATAGGGTCAAATCAATTAAAATGTGTCTTAAAAATAATAAGTAGGTATATAGGTACGTATAGCTGTTATACATCAATAAATTCAGGGTTTTCATTTGTTATCTTATATGGTAACAAATTAATTACTCAAAAGTTTGTGTTTCAAATATAAATTAAATATGAATTAAATAAGTTTAACTGGATACAATACTAAAATAATATAGTATTTTTGCACATAAAAAATCCTACTTTAGAAAGGGAATTCTATCGAATAACATCGTTTTGAAATTCTATAATCCTGATGGATAGTCCTTTTCAAGAAAGACACAATGATTGAGATCATTGTAAATGTTGGCATCGACAATGCAAGCTCGACATATTAAATAAGAAAAATAAAATAAAAAAACAATGTTGAAACACATTTTTACTTATTTGATATTCTTTCTGTTTAAGTTCATTATTGAGCGAAATATATTTAACCATTTTTTAGTCTTTCATGATGAGCCATCTATTAACGCTTACATAAATAAATATTAAATTAACAATTACATCGAAATTAAAACTAACATAAACATTATTGGATAACTATTGGTTAATGAAGAAATATACGATGTGTATTAAAGAGAAGTTGAGTAAAAAAAATGCAGATTCGAGTAGAGAAAATTACGGAATAACCATAATTTAAATTTATATTCTGAAACGTAAAATTTTGACTATCCAATTGTAATAATGAAATGATAATTCATGAATATAATTATTTAATTATATTATAATAAATCCTTAGAATAATAGTTCATGTTTTATTTTCTCAAGATATTCCAAACTAAAGTTATTAATTTTAAATTTGAACAGATAATCAGTCAACACTTAAAATTCTTAATACCTAGTACAAAATTTTAAAATATATATATAATCGTAAAATTGTAGTGGAAAGACCATTTCCATATATATCGTTCTATAAATGGATACGTCTCTGCCATATTTAATCCTATTTAACAAGTGGACATTATTTAAAATTTTAAGTCTGTAATTATAATTATTAATTTTTTTAAATAACACATTAAAATTAAAATAAATAAAATATTAAAATTTTAACATATTAAAATATAAACTCACTCATGGATTGATTATGGATTTTTTCAATGTACCTATCAGTTATTTCTGTCGTTTGTTTTATTATTATCTGTATTATTCTTGAAAATAAAATCGTACAGACCTAATAATAATATAAAGTATAACCTTTTCAGTTGTTATACTGAAGTATTTTAATTACTAGAATGAAGGCAATGGACCAATTAACTAATGAAGTTCAAATTAGTGCTCTTTCTATCTGTATTTAATATAAAAAAATAATATACCACAACGTTTTAATTTATCAACTATAATCGCTTATATCTTCAAAAAAAAATAATACAAACAAAAATAAATAAATTGTTAAAACAATAAAAACAATGGAATACAATTTATATAAATTCACATTCGATATGTTCTTTTCATATAAATAAAAAATAAATGTGGTGTTGACATATGGGAACAAAACGATTGATTCAAAGTGTTTTTGAAATAATTAAAATAATTTAATCAACTATTTCTTAAATTCAGTTAGAAAACTTTTATATATATTTATAGAATTTCTGTATGTCTATGATGTACCTTTAGCTACCTAAATTTATATCCAAATATATATATTATTGTTTATCAGTTTTATGATAATATGGGAATATTTGCCATTGGGGAATTCTTATGATATAATACAGGTATATAAATATAATACACACGGGTTCGCTATAACATTGATAATATCTATATAATCAATGATAATACATACATACATCCATAGGTTAGATTAGATTAGGTTAGGTACATACATCTTTAAACATAGGTATCTACATAATTAAAATTTAAATATTTTTGCTCTAAAATCATGTAAAAAATAAAAATATTTCCGCGAAATATAATTGGGATAAAGAGTCTTTACATGAAACAATTGGGGAAAATTGTTTATCGTTTTATTCTATAAATGTTATCCAGTTTTATCCGGTGCGGTTTGGTTTTCTTCAATTCAAATTCAGTTCGAATTAGTGCCGTATTGTTTCTGTTCTGATTTTAAAATTTTGATCCGATTCGATTTTGTTTGAAAATATTTTGGTTCGGTTTAGTCGGTCCGCACTATTGTTAGTTTTTATCGGTTATGTATTGGTTTTAGTTTTAAATTATTGATTCGTTATGATCCATGAAAAGTCGGACAATGAAGAGTTCTACTTTGCATCCTCTCCTATTGTATGTAAACACATATAAACATTAACGAATTGTAAACGTTGATGTCTGTTTCTTTTAAAGAAAATGGTTTAATTAATTCCATTGCAACGTAACGTCGGAGAAATGTGTTATCAGAGAATATTGGCGTCGCGACCCTAAGATTGACGAGCACCTTAGCCGTGGTCATTACCGTAACAGAATATTCCCAGATTTACGATTAAAATCAATTTTCGTTTAAAATGTTTCCGCTTTCTTTAACCTAACCCCTAAATGGTATATATATTATATATACGAATATCCCTATATACTCTATAAATAGGGTTTGTTTTGTTTTATTAGCTGTTTGGTACAAGTAGTATGTATAAAACTATTTAATACAGTAAATTAATTCATAAAGTAATTTCGTAAATGTTATTAAAAGCACATGTTTCATATATATACATTTAATAAATTATATATTAAGTATTACATGTAATAATTTCACAGTGTATTTATTATAACTGTTTATTTGATTTCAGGTGAGTTGTATAATTGATAAAACAACGTTTGGCGGAATACATATTATATTGAAGTAATATAGTCAGGTAATCGAATTAAGCATGCGATTTGGTTCGTATATAACATGTATTTGACACAGTTTCTTTACACGAATACAAATAGTAAAAGTAAATAGTTTTCAAAGTGAAAGTATACTGTAATATACGAATCAGGTATATATGACTTTATTGGATTTAATCGATCCATGTCAATTGATAGCACGACAATAGATTGTGGTCAATAAATAGGACGATAATATTACAAGGGTGTGACAATTTCTATAGAGCGACAATTTCTAGAGAGACCATAAATAGAATAAATATGATATAATATATTAACACAATAACTTATTATTTCATTTTTAAAATATTAGATACTATTATTTCATTACAATATATTAATATAATATGATGTTAGAATACTACATATACTATATATTATTAGAAATAAAATTATAAATAATCAACTATAAATAAATATCAGAATACTAATATACAAGTATTATGTATAAATACTTGAATATAAATGAATCAATTCGATGGGGAATGTAAACATTTCACTTAGGTATCATATCGAATACTTTTGGTGGATGTATTGCATTGGAAAGTAATAATAAATCGTATTGAAAAAAAACTGTTTGAGCGGAGCTTCAGTGTACATATATATAGGTATGAATATTGGTAATAACTGCCAGATTTATATTCAAACATTCAGTATCTTTTCACTTTAAAAACAAACCTCGAAATACATCCGATTGAGTGTGACCTTACTAATCATAATATAAATAATATTTTTTTCACTATCTATGTATAATATACTTAACTGCCTATTACTGTTAATTCAAATACTAACATTTAGTGCATAGGTCGATAATTTATCTATCATATTGTACTTTTTATCGTATTCTTTTTTTCCTATTAATTTTCTCCAAATTACTAAATAATGCAAGTTTCAAATAAATATAATACATTAATCTACATAAAATTAAAATAAATATTCTCAATATTATGTTATTTGTAGATTTATATTATATTATTATAATTATACAACAATTTGCGTATTTTCTAAAATTAATTTTAATATAGGTAGTTAAAAATGCAATGCAGTATTTATTATGTTTCCGCCTTATTCTATTAAACAAAATATGGCTTAAAAATAATTTATTCCGTAAATGCAAAATTACTATGGGATATAATAAGCGAAGTACGCAATTAGAATTCCTTGAAATTATGTTTAAAAAAATGTATTTAACTAGAACTAAGGATCATTTCTTTTAATTTATTGAAAAAATGCATTAAAAAAATTAGCTTATTAGCTATCTAATTATTTTATAGATCTATTTTTGTCTAAAATTGTAACTCTTATTACCTTATCTATATTACACAAATGTAATGTAGTTTTATACAATTATGTCTTTTCTCTATCTTTTACCATGGATATCATATTTCTCATCTAGTTATACAATAGTGCATAGCTTACCAGTTTATTATATTTTATTATAAAACATGACATTTATTTTAGAGAAATCAGTTTGGTAATTTAATAAACTGGTACAATTGTTATTGTTTAAATATTGTTTTACTCGCAGTAGCGGTGGGAATTCAAAACAGGTGAAGAGCTTTATCCATCTTGGCAGTAATATATTCGTACATGTAATAATATAAAAATTTAGCTGAATACCAAAAAAAAAATTTTGTTACAACTGCTCAGTAACTCTGTGTAGATCTACATGTCAAATTTTTTCAAAACTTAACTAATAAATGTGTACTATTTTATTTATTTTTTTATATATTTAATAATTAATAATAATAATTTACATAATTATGTTTATACAAGAATTGAATCCTGTACTGTAATAGGCACAATGGCAAATTTTCATAGAATGACTTGACGCAGTGATTTCTCATCGCAATGCAATTTTAAATTTTTATTTGAGAAGAAACAAGTTGAAAAAACAAGAAATAGGCCATCATTTTGAAAATAACATTAAGAATGTTCTACAAAGTAAACAAATAATGGTTGATGGAAATTTAGAAGCAAATTAGAGAATATATAAGGAATTCAGCTAAAAAGACTTTAGGGACGAAGAAAATGAAATCTGAACTTTGGTTCAACAAAATTTGCGAGGAAGCTTTGCAGAGAAGAAAGTTGTCTAGACGAAGTGTTTAAACGACACAAGTAGCGATGAATTATTTATAAGGTACAGAATTCATCAAAGAGAAACAAGTTATATCTTAAGACGTGAAAAACGAAAATATGTCCAAAATATAATGTATAATTTTGAAATAGACTACAGAACACATACAACTAGATATATGTACAAATGTATAAATTACCTTACAAGAAGAGGAAAAGATTAACCATCTCTGGAAGGGATATAATCCCTAATAAATAGATTAAAAACCATAAATCACCTGGCAAGGATCAAATGCATGCAAAACTCATCAACAAAGGAGGAGAATAAATAACGCGCAAACTGTGGAAGTTGATTGACCGAATATTGACAACTGAAAAAATATTGAAATATTGGAAAACGATAGTATTATGTCAGATTTATGAGAAAGGGGACAAACAATACTGTAATAACTATCGAGGCATTACTCTCCTAAATGTAGCATATAAAATTTTCGCAAACTATATTCTATCGAGGTTAAAACCAATGTCAGAGCAAATCATTGGTAACTATCAGGGAGGCTTTAGACTATGAAGTTCTACGGTCGACAAAATATCTATTCTCAGACAACTGTTCCAAAAGACATGGGAGCTCAATAAGGACATACCTAGCTAATAGAATAAAATATAAAAATGTTAACATAAATAGTTTTAATGAAAATGTTTAATATTATAATCAGTATTATTCCCTAAGATATAAGTACAACGTATAAGTATGCTATACACACTTAAAATTATTTGAAAAAATAAACGCGTGTACTTTTAAGAAATTCGTGAAAAAATTAATTTTTTTTTTTTTGTTTTTTGCTTATGTTCATTATGTTTATTATATTTTGTATTATGTGGATAATTATTATTTATTAGAAATAAAAATTTTTTTTTTTTGCAGTTTTCATGACATATATGCTCTCAAAAAAAAAAAAAAATTGTGGGAACATACTATATATATATTTTATTATTTATTTATATATATAGTATATACTATATATTATAATATGTGTTTTTTTAATAATCATATTTTTCTGTTTAATTTTAATTTTTTTGGTCAACGTATTTTAAATTAATACCTACCTATATATATATGGTATAGGTAGCTAAATTTGTATTTTAACGCCAAGAAAAATGTATTTAAAACTATTGATATCGTATAACAATATTTATTTGCAATTCATTTCTTAATTATATGATATGGTTAAATGCAAATGTTTCAAATTAAAGTTTAAATATTTACAAAATATATAAAAATGATTTAAAATGGTAATATATTATATATGAACCTATCGCTTTCAATATTAATCAAATATTTTAATTGAGACATATTTTCGGGATTTAGTTAATACATCATAATATTATATCGCGTCTGTGTTTCAAACTATTGAATATTTATAACAAATAAAATTACTTCAGTAATCAATGGTAATAAATTGTGTGTGTAGGCACAACGCTATTTCAATAAAACATAATTTATAGTAAATTATACTATATTAATATATTTCGAAATAATAAGTTTAATTATTTACGAGCATACACTCTTCAAGTTCTATTTCGATAACGATTATAGTTGTTTTTTAATGTTATATCATTAATTCAAGTTTTCCTAAATACGTTATTATTATTATTATTATAGATTTATCGTGTTTTTGAATCGCAAAAGTCACGTTTATATTCAAAATATAATTTTATTCGATAAACGATTTTCATAGAACGGATTGATGTTTTAACCCTATATATATATATATATATATATATATATATATATATCCAAGACCCTAGGTATGTATAAATGTATTATGTATGTAAATTAAAGGCAAAATAGCCATGTCAATATAGTTCAGTTTAACCATATTTGCCCGGGGGAGGGGTAGGTAAACACTGCAGCGTGATAGAGAGAAAGAGAGGGAAAATAAAGGGTGTTATTTTATTCATTCAACGTTATGTATACTTTGGGCCGTATGATCACCAAAATATATCCTATCCTCATATATTTTATACACCTCTGTATGAATATAAAATTATATTTTGTTTTTTACGGGCTAGATTTTCATTGTGGCTTTCGAAGTCTTTTTTTTCTTTCATCAAAAATTCAAACAAAATTCAAAAATATACTTAACACTGTATATAATATACGTTGTTTATAGAAATGACGACGGTTGAACAATGCACAATGATATACGAGCATCGATACTTCAAAAAAAAAAAAAATTAAAAATTAACATTGTACAAACCACATTGAAGGATATAACATATAGACAATAAGTTCAGAATAATCATTTTGTTTAATCAAACGTTTTTCAAACTTACTTACAAAGATATTTATTTTTATATTTTCGTATATTTGACTAGGTTTTTACTTACGTAAACTACATTGTTTCCAAATATATCTTGTTATTTGTTTATTTTTTAAAGCACATCCCTCTGATTTTGTAAAAATACAGCAAGCTAATAATTACCTTGAAAAAGCAAATTCACTATGTCAGAATTATACCTATGTAATTGTGATTTTTTTTTTACTTCAGATGTTACAAAACTACAAACATACGTGTATAGGACTGTTCGAAATAAACATATATTACGTATACCTACATTTTTTTTTTTTTTTGTGGATATCATAGATTATCCAAGAAAGACTATATTGATTCAAATCCCTCCCTCCCACGTACCTCATCACACACACACAAAGTAATTTTTTGATCACAGATCAGGCAATATCTCGTAGAGTATAAATAATTGTTATGAATTTATTTTCTGAATTTATTTTATACGCTAATTCTATATTTTTTCATAATTTAAAAATTTTTATCTCCCTCCATTATTTATTATAACTATATCGACTTTCAATTTTTAAATAGAAATATAATATTTAAATTATAAACCATTATAAAATATATTTTTATGAGATTTTATATGTTTTGATTTATTAAATCCATTAAATATTTCCCGAGTAATAAGCATTCTAATTTAAGACGTACTGAAGTGGAGAAGTACTGGAGTACTTCATTTTAAACATCTATTATGAAATAGTTCAGTATTTGTGCACTACCATTTCTTAAATTTGAATATTTGAATGTTCGTTATTCGGGTGATATTTAACGGATAAAATAAAATCAAAATGTGTTAATTATTAATAATATATTCTTTAAAATTTGTAATTTAAATCATAAGTTACAATTTTAAAATCAAAAGTTTATATAGTTTTAACAAATAATTAAAATTATAAAAATAGTTTTATATACAAAAACTTTCTAAAAACAATTTTATAAATTTTAGATGTTGAATGGATACTGTTTTTAACATAAAATAATTTTATTTCGTAAAATAACCAGAGCAACTAAGCTATATGCTCATATATAAACACTTAAACACTCATATCTAAATGATGTGTTTGTTTCATTTAATTTTGAAAGCAAAACTAATCCAATGTGAAAAGATATACTATATGATGACTATAGATAGTTGATAATATTTTCGACTCTTCGATAAATAATTGTAATTTTTGATTATTAGTTGTTGAAATAATGTGTTGTTATACACTTTATATTAATATTTTTGTTCAAGTAATACATATTTTTTGGAAAATATATTCAAAATAATTTGGGTGTGTATATTACATATGTATATTTCTCAAATAATTAATTAATGGATACCATTAGTTTTCTATTTTGAAAATGTAGTGTAGTCAATTTTCAAATTATCATTCAATTACGATATTTTATTTAAAATTATTTTTGTTTTGAAAAGGAGAGAGAATTTAAGTAATAAATATTATATTTCTCAAAAGTATAATTAATACACCTTATTGTATACTAATTAAACATTTCAATTTTCTCTAAGAAACAATTTGAATAATTATTTCTAATTTGTGCAGTCTTTTGTTATTATTAAACTTTCATCAACTCCAATAATAATGATTTTCTATATATTCTATTTTATATATACCTACTTATCTACACCTATACCTTTATCTATTAGGTATAATTATATTGAAAATGTTCATTTCATGTATATTGTATATTTTCCCTAATTAAATTAACAACATTTATATTATAATACTTCGGTATTTTCAAAAGTATAAAAATGTTTAAATATACGTTTTGTGCCTAATAATATACATAAAATGATCAAAAACAAAATTTTTAAAAACACAAAATCATAAAAATCGAAATCAAATCTATAAAATCCATAATTTAAAAAAACATAACCTATATATAGTATATACATATATGATATGTTATATGAGTATTATCTCTTTATACAATATTGAAATGGCGTAACAATATATCTACCTATTTACTTCTTGTTATTAAATAACATAAAATTGTAATAAAAATAAATTTGGAAAGCCCGTTTTGAGATAGTACTAAATTCTTGGTTTCTAAATATATTTTAATCAATAAATTATGTTTTTATAAACCATTTTGCAACCCACTATGTTTATGTATAGCCATTTAAAACGAATAGAGATTATAAATATATTGATATTGTTAACCAAAACATTGAACAGACGTACGTGTAGCATACGTCTAATATAAAACTAATAATATATTTTTACTTCTTAGTAACCAAATAAACAAATTCGTAAATATTTACTAGTAATTACGGAGAGAGAGATGGACGGACACAACGGGGATATAATAAAGTATCCAAACTTTCTTTTAAAAACCTAAAAGCAATAATTCAATTGTTATGAAAACATTATTAATTTATTCACTATGTTATCTGCAGATATATAAAATCACAAAATGTCTCGAATGGTCCAATTTAGGGTACTCTCCTCTACTGATAATTATGTGGTATTGGTTTGTTAGGTTAAACATTTTTTTGACTGATTTGAATATTTGTTAAGTTTTCAAATAATCAAATAACAGTACAGTGTATAAAAATTTAAAAATGATTACCTGTTAGTTTTAACCATTGATTATTTAATAATACATATTTTGATATCAACAATTCTGTCGTGAACAATCAAAAAGGCATCTTAAATCCAAACCTGTATTCAAAATTTAAATCAATAAAATCTGAATTTTGTGGTTTTTTCATATTTTTAATTAATGTTTGCCCATGCATGTGTGAATACATTTTGGTCAAGTCAATCATTTTTTTTACTAATAATTCTTACACTTATGCCCATATATACATAGTTCTGACGCTATGTTTTATGTATAATTGTTAAACAGTCTCATAACTAATAACCCATAATTAATTTATGTAGCTCATCGCAGATTTTATGTGTAACATAATTTAGATATTGCATAAATAATGCCATTGACTATAAATTACTAATTTATAATCAGTGATAATATTTATGTATTCCATTTATGTATATTTTCATGTCAGTGAAAATTGCAATTTACAAGTTGAAAAGATTTGATAACAAATTAATTTAATATATTTTATATATTTTATTGTAAACGTTGTATTTTTCTCCATGATGCATTCATTGATATTTTTCTTTTACTTTTTTTGCTATATTATTATAGGTACTTATGCACGTATGTAAATCAATACAACCACCAATGCCTGCAAGTATTCTAGATATTTCATACAAATTTTGGCCAGTTATGATCCATTCAGAATCGAATCAAGACGAATTTTTACATGATTTCTAAAAGGGCTAAAGATTTTAAAGGGAAATTATTTTAATAATTCTGCTCACTTACTTACTTACTGTACTTTGGTCAATTTCTCTTAGATCACCACAAATAGTCTATTATTTAATAGATATTGTTAAATATGTTCTCACAGTTCTCTATGTAATCAGAGTATTCGATTGTAAGAATACGTAAACAACATATATTTTATGTATGTTTTTTTTTATTTCAAACTATATACCGAAAAAAAAACGCAGATTGTGATATCACATTGATACATAATATATATGCACGATAATATTATATTGGATTACTTAAAAGTAAATAAATAAATAAGAATAACAGAATTAAGGTCCGTCATTGCCTGTAATAATATTATATTTGGTGTAATAGTAGCGAGGAAGGAAGTGTGTGGTGTGTGTGTGTGTGTGTGTGTGTGTGTGTGTGTGTGTATGTCGAAAAACCGAGTTTACCGGACCGTGCATAACCGAACTTCAGAACCCGACCGAGGAGTTATAAATTACCGCAACCCACTACTACCCCCTCGGGGCCAACTCGAAAACAGGAGCAACAATCCGTAACCGCGAACAATGCAAGCGCTTCTCCCCCACCTCTCTTTGAAGTTCACACTCAGCCAATCATTTTTTTGGTGCTTTTATTTTTATTTTTTTATTTTTCATTTTTTTTTCTCGAAAAAAAAAAATATTCGAGAAAATCGACAGCGCACTCGGAGCAAACCTCGTGTTGTTTGCAAAAGTATATGTATAAAAGTACGCGAGACTGACTATACACACACACACACACATATATATATATATACAATATACAATATACATATATACATAATGTACATACCGTAACAGAGGAGGAAATGATGTACGGACGAAGTGCCGTGGCGGTGTTGTTGTTGGCCTAACAAAAAGATAGAACCACGAAGAAAACAGCCATGGATTCATAAATCAATTTTGGATAGAACATGGCGCCGGGGGCCTAATGGATCTATGTACGGTATACGAACGATGCATACACATAATTTATTGTATATACCTACCTATTTTAGACACTATATCTAGACCGCGGTAGTGCTTGTTGAAATTTTGACGATCTTTCGTCGGTACAAAGTACTCGGAACTTAGCAGGTAATTTTTGTTACGTTGTGAATACGATGTCCGTTTTTTTTTCGCTATTCCAAATATTTTTTTAAATCATTAGCATATTCACTAATAATCCCAAAATTACGTTAATATTTTTGTTCGCATTAGTGTAGACCATAAAACATATGGCAATGCGCTCTAATTATTTATTCGGGTTTCGGGTGTCGAAAGAAAATTCAGTTACAACATAATATATATAATGTATATATTACCCGTATTGGGGTTGATTACGGTCAATTGGGATTTAGGGTGTTAATAAAATGCAAGCCTTAGTATATACGTTTTTGTTAATTTTCAAATTTTGATCTAAAATCTAGATTAATATAAATAAGGACTTAAAAAAAATATATGTATTTATTACTAAACTAGTTGCAAAAACTACATAGAATTAATTTGTCACTTCATTACTTAAATTTTTTTTATAATTTTGTTTTCGGATCACCCCGAATACTTTATTTGAGTACAAAATCGTACAATAGAACTGTGAACACTGATCCTATTTTAAGCCACATTATTTTATTTTTCAATAAATTTAATGGAAAAGGTAATGTATAGAGAAAATAACGGAGCTATGTTTAATAGTACAGGGTTTCCATTAGAAACCTATAGAAATTCCAAAAGGGACAGTATTATGAACGTTACTGAAACTTTTTTTCCCCACTGAAATCCAATAAATATCTACTACTCAGAAATATAATTTTTCATGTAATTCTAGATGTGTAAATTCAAAAGATCAGCTTGGAATAGCCGCGGTCCCTCGAATTTAACATGCTATAACAGCAATCCACGTGTCTACAGCATCATAACATATTTTGAAACATAATATGTACCAGGCTACCTAGAATTAAACTATTTAACCTATAAATATCTTTCATTCGGCTTACTCATTCAGCCACAAATCCATATAGCAATATAATCAAATTTCGGTATTTAGCACATCGTACTGTTTTGATCATCATAAGTTTTCTTACGAGAGGCAAGTTATTCAACTGCAATTTTCTAACATGATTTGACACTTTTGACTAAAATTACAAAGTCAAAACATATAGTATTTTATTTATTTTACTTAACTATTTTCTGTTTTTTCATTTCATTTAAGAAAAATATAAAGTATTTTTTTTTTTAAGTATTAATAGTTATTATCTTTTCTTAGTAAAAAAAAGACAGAATAGTAAGTCAGTAGATGTGGTACGATATCAGTATTTCCCCATATAGGCGGATGGACGTTGGAAATTCTAAAAAAAATTCTATCTTTGGAATCAAATCGGCCACTACCCTGGAATATAAAATATAAACATATGCTACCTAATTATTCATAAAAGTTCATACAAATTTCAGATACTAAACCACTGAGATGTATCCTGTTTTGACCAATCAATCTATACATATAAAAATTATCAATGCCCAGCCCAGACTACTGATGGTAGAAAGCTGAAGTTTTCAGAGAATATTTCTTTAATGACTTATAAAACAATAATGACAATAAAAGATATTTTTGAAATACGAACTTAGGGGAAAGGAATTTCAATTATTATTTAAAACTCAGCCTATAATACTGGTCGAGGAAATCTGACATTTTCAGAGAATATTCCTAATAGCATGGATACCCACTATAAAAGGATTTTTCAGAATAACTGTTCACGGTCGAATCCGTGTAATTCGGATGGTGTTATATTTGCATTTGTATCGAACGTGGTAAGCATCTACCATATTTATATTTAAATATTTTTACTAGTGTATAACTTTTAATTAGTCTATGCCATACTGTATTTAGTCAGAAAAAAAGTGTGCGTCTTTAACTTTAGGAATAGATAGTAAAAGTGATAAAAAAAAACATTATGATTTTGTTATGGTAAAATTAATATATTAATTAATTAGTTTTATACTTAAAATTTAAACAATATGGCCACAAATAATTAATGAGGTTGTTATGAAATATCATAAAAAATAATTTACCAAAAAAAATTCCTCATCTCTACATATGATTATAGGTACATCATGCGCATTTTTAATATTTTCTATATATTATATATATATTATAAAATGGAACTATTAAAAACAATTTAGTTACTAAAGATAGTCATTTTTTTAATATTTTATTGAATTCATATATATATATTTTTTTTTATTATTATTTATTGAATTGTATACAGACATACTATAAAATTATATTTACAATTTTCATTTTTGTCTCTTTCTTCCTTCTCGTTGAATTCTTTACAAAACACTTTTATCTATGTTGCTCGTTTCGTCGTCCGGCCATGGTAATTTCCGGCAGCGACATTCCATATTTCCGGATAGTTTTTAACCTCACCAATAAACAATTCCATGTCCACTTGATCATCACGACATTCCATCATGATTACCTGAGAGTGTTTTTGGTGAAATTTTGGCTGTGTTCACTAATCAATATGTAACAATTTACTGTGAAATCACAAGTACCTATACGCGGCGCCGTTAAGGACTCGTGGCAAAACTCGGTCACAGATGAATTTTTGGGCTTGTATGTGTACTGTACGTCTATAGATTGTGAGCACTTCACGCCGCAATTGCGGTGCCGCAGAGTAGCCACGCGTGAAAAAAACGCATGACGTGTACACCGGGCCAAAGTGTAAGCTTAGGGGGTTTTACCCCTAATAAATTTTTATTTTAAATATTGGGATGAGCGCTGCACAACATACGATTATACGGTTTAATATTGCATATTTTTGAATTTTTGCATCATCATAGATCATAATAAGAATATATATAATTATTGTATTTTATATTTTTCTGATGTATTTTATGCAGTACCGATTGAATCAATAGGTATATAAAATTTTATCGTCTTTAAACTATATATTGCAGTTGTTCCCAGTTCGTAATTTCATCAATACCTACCATTCTTTTTTTTTTTTTTTTATTCGTCTTATAAAGGATAGGTTCATGGCGTATGTATGGCCAAATAGTATCTGTCCCGGCTACCCGTGCAGCCAATTTTACGTGTTGTATAATATACAGTATACACCGCCTAGAAACAGCACATGACGTCCATATAAATTAAATATTATGACATAAAACATACTTAGGGAACATTACGATTATTCGTTCTGTAGTAGTTTAAGAGCAGAATAACCTATTATAAAATCGAAAGTTCACAACATTTTGGAGGGAATGTCCATATCCTTTTTTTAATAAACTAAATATTTAACATACAATCTAACATTTAAAAACATGTTTTTTTAGTTTTCTGGCTGTAACTTTTTTTTATAAACATTATTTTATGAAAAGGATATATCATTCCCTACAAATATGGTTAATTATATCGATTATATAATAGTTGTTTTTATTCTTAAACCACTGTGAAATAAATTATCTTTATTCTGCGTAGACATGTTTTTACACTAGAAATCGGAGGTTATCAAGTCTTCTTTAACTTAGTATAACCACTTTTGTCTTCTATCAATCTTCTTGATTAAAATCTTGAAAATTTCCACACAATGTTGAAATGTAAATTTAAATATTGTTTAGAACATAAATAAAATATCTTATAGGAATATTTAAATATACTTAATTTCACAATGTTGTTCAAGAAATAATTTCGTAATATTTTCAAATTATCCGTTTTTTTAAATAATGTTATAATCAATTCAAACCATATTGATATAAATGTTGTATTAAACATATTTTTAACAGATGTCTAAAATAGTAAATGTATGTTATAAAATTTGTTTATAAATTTTTTCAAAATGATAACATTTTAATATAAATTATTATTTATTTATTAATACAATATATTCTAATTGTTTTCTATGTTCTGCGATAATTCCTTAGTAGGAAATTATATAGAAAGTTATTAGAGAAATTTCCGGAATTGTAAGTATTGGGGATGATAAAATATACTTTTTGGTGAAAATTTTAAATAAATATTTATTTATAATATATATTGCATTCTAAAGTATTTATAGTAGCCTTATCTCTAAGTAAAAATCTGGATTTTATTTTTAGTATAGGAATAGATATCTAATTCAATATAGGTATATAATATACAATGAAACAATGCTACGATATTTATAATATTTTGTTATTTTAGTGCGGGATAATTACGTATTTGGGTGTTTAACTAGACTTTATTCAGTATTTGGACATATAAAATCGATCGATAAAAATAATGTTTAAAAACAAAATGGTTAATAGGTAAAAATTACTAAAATCAATAAATTATTATTATTAAAATTGGTTTTTATTTTTATTTTTAAATAACTTATAGTTTATATTTAAGTCTTTACATACAATATAATATTAGAACATTCATGAAATTAATGTATAAAAATATTTCTAGGCAAACAACAAATTTAATAATCTAAATAATATAAGATAATATTCTATATTTGTCATCACATTTGGACGTTCTTCACTTAAGCTATTTTTACCTAAATTCATAGAATATATACTTAATATATAAATTGGCACTTTTTCATGAATAAAAAAATACCACCCTTTGCCTTTCACCCTGAATCACCTATACAGTTCCAAGATAAACGTTTCGGATAAGGTGTATATACTGTAGGGCATAAATGTGTCACGTCGTTTTAAACAATGATAATATTTCATTATTTATTCTTCTCCGTATACCAGTTTTTGTTATAACGATGACGACGTGCACAGCTACTATATACCTATATATTCTGTTGAAAGCAGCCGAGACGATAACGCTTTATATCTCACGGTAAAATGTATAGGTACATTTTCTTTATATTAATTAATACAGAAATAATGTGATATTTTGTACGTTTTCCGTTGATGTATAATTAGTTTAATTGTATACATCCAATATTCAAATTTAATTGTAAAACAAATAATATTAATGTAGATTTCTATGTTTTTAAAATTAACTGTGTAAGGGCTATACTGAACGATATTATTATTAAATTTTCGATTTGGGACACCCTCCCATACTCATTATTTTCATTACTATAAGAATGCAATTTGGTGAAATTATTGGTCATTTATGCAGCAAAAAGGTTGAAAAACTGCCAAACTTCGTAATCTTATGGTTTTTCGAATTTAAAGTAAATAAAAAATATGACATTTAATATAAAATAGTTGGTCGGTAGGATGTAGAAGCACTTATATGTATGGGTAGAATATTGGTGGTAGATATATTAAATTTTAAAGCAATGATAAATAATTTCTTTCAATAAAATGATTATGACCGAGGCGTCAGTGTTTATAATATCGAACATGAGTAATTATTACTAATAGTATTTATATGGCTAATGAAACATTGCGTCAATATATATATATTATAATAAGTATATGGTGTAAATTTAAAGTTTTTGGCATTTTAATTCTTGAATAAACAATAATAAGAGGGTAACTCACTAGTAAGAGATTTGTACACCAGAGTCCAGATTACCATAATTCTCAAAAGAACATATAATTACCAAAGGATTTCCGTGATTAACAAAAGGTTTTGTGAATAATATAGATATTAACATACAAAGGAATTTCACTGTGATTAATACTCAGTGTCCACTTACTATATAAACTACTTTTAATCTACTCTCATGTATAAGCTACATAAAATTATAAAATTGTAATCTATAATTAATTATACCTATACATTTATAAATATATAATAAATAATTATATTCAAAGCTAAGAAAATTAGTCATTTATTTTTATTTTTGAAAGTTAGATTAATTTAATATAAAAACGATGAAAACTAATAAAGTCAAAATAAAAGTTGATATCTGAAATTCCCAAAATTATAGCTTAAGAATTAGTTGTCGGAAATAATAATTTTAGTTATAAGTTTCAAAAAATAGAATTGAACTCCAACCAATTTATATATATATAATATATTTATACATATAGATTATAGTAAGGTAGATATATATATAGGGTCGACGGAAGGGCAATGCATCCGAATTAGTTACTTAGATCCCCGCGTAATATGAAGCTAGATTAAATAAAATATGGTATACAAGATTACCAATTTCAAAAAATTTGACTTGGTACATCTAAAGATTTTCAATGACTTCCATGAATTTCCAAATTAATTTGAGATATTTTTAAAAATTTTTCTACCAAAACATATGCAATTTACACTTTATTAAAAGGTTGTTGTAAAATACCCAAAAGAAGGGACCCACAAACCGCTTTATATTTTTTTCTCTTTCCCCCCCCACCATTTTTCCACTTTTTTTCGTGATTAAATGTTTTCACAATGTTTCACTGAAATTTTGCTACAACATGGAATTTACCAGACAATCTCAATACTGTATTTCTCTGCCATGGATATATTATCGAAATGTTTTAAAAATATTACCATAACATAGAAAACAAGTAATACACATATCATATTATTGAAGACATTTTAAAATTCGTATATAATATTGTAACAACATTCTTGAAATTTATAATTGCTATTTTTGTACCTATCCATTTTGTATCAACTTTCGTAATATTACCTTTATAAAATGTAGTTTTTCGTAAACACACAATTTTAGAATTCAACATTTTGTGTTATAGAAAATAAGTTTAGAAATCACTTGTAAATCCATTATTTTACAAAAAAAAAACATAATGAAACCAAAAATATTTAGTTTAAAAAGTGATTAATTTTTTATAGTTATTTAAGTAACGTAATTAATGAACGGTTATACAATAAAATATTGGAATACCTTCATTTTTCTAAAACAAAAGGAAATAAGTGTAAATTTCCACGGATAAATCATTATATTATAAGAATTAGATTTTTATACTTATAGGTATAAAATATAATATAAAATAAAACATTTCGTCAATCTAAAATGAAATATTATGCTTTTTAATATCTTGAATAAAATGTCACTATCATAGTCGCTATAATATTTTGAAAAGATAAATATTTTAATAAATTATAAGAGAAAATAAGGAAATATTTTAAATTAATCGCAAAATATTATATTTCTATTATACTATATATAGTATGATATAGTATTTTATAGAGAAATTTCGAACATTTAGTCTGTCATTTGGAATTTGCAAAATGATTTTTTAACAAAAATTATAATAATTTTATTATTTTAGCTATTTAAAATAAGAAGTTGGTAAACTACCTATAATAATTTTTATATTTCACTTTACGAGGCGAAATAATATTATTTTACGATTTTTCATTATTCTAACAAAAGTCAACAAACATCAAATTATTATACATGCCAAACAATTTTTTTTTCATTTTAACATTATTATTATTATTATTATTAAGTTTTCAACTTTACCCTACTTATAATCGTAGGATGTTTTTGTAATTAAAAGTTTTATAATTAAAATGATTCTATTTTTTTTTTTAAAACTGTTTATATATAATATTATAGTATTCAAATAATTCAAAATTTCAAGTGGTGGAGTATTTTAAATTATTTTTTTCTGACAAAACGTTAAAATAATTAGAATATTTTATGTGTTGGTATATATAAAGTCATAATATGCTATTTTATTTTTTTTCGTATAATTTATAACATTTATCCTATACATTGCATATTGTGATTTATTAGAAAAATTATAAATATATACCTATTATATATGTATTCGATTTAAAATAACATTGAGTTTAAATCCAAGGACTGCACTGAATTTGAATTAAAACGGTATTATTTTGTTAAAATAGTTTTTAATTGTTTAATATTAGTATATTTATATTATCAAAAATATTACTGTTAATATTTATAATTATTTTACTCCATACTTGTTTTGAAATATGACTCAAACATTTTTGGAAATACATTTTAAACAGTTTTGTTTAAACGTTATATTTTAATGCATCCATAAAACATTAGGTATTTAGAATCATTTTAAAAAAAGAACAGAAATTAAATTTTAAAAAATTAATAAAATTTTTATTTAAACTGCAGTTTTAAGACAAAAGTACTGGACAAAGTATTTGAACAATTATTGAATACCAAAAACTATATTTAAATACTTATATGAAAGTATATTACAAAATTGTATTTAAATGTTTTGTTTTTTTTTAAAATTTGGATTTAGATTATTATATTGCATATTTTCTTATTTAAGAAACACCATTCATAGTAAAATATACTAGTATACAGATATGAATCCTTAAGGGATTTCAATATTGTGGTACTAATATATGACAGTATTTATAACAACAGACTAATTAATGACTTTACGAACAAAACGTTAAACGTTATATTCTGAATTTCTCTTTGAAAAGATAAATGACCCACAATATATAAATTATACCCGTGGTCTGCAGGATATTTAAATTCTCTATGGACTATATTAAGCGGACTTGCTATCGTCTATAACTAAATAACATTTATGACTAAACTTCCGGTTGTGGTCGCATGAACTTCTTATTTTAACTATTACCTTCCATTAGTATAAATTATATATGTTTACTATTATGAAATATCGATAGATTTAAAATTAAATTAATAATAAAAAGCCGATAAGTATTAAGGTGGAAGAACTTCGCTCGTTGGATGGAAATATTGAATTTGAAAGCAACGATAAATAATTTCTTTCGATATGATAAATATTACACTTCAAAATTTGAAAATTATATAATGTCCCCATATTATATTATATTATACTATTTCAGTATATACCGATTATACGACAAAAACATTCCATTTTAATAAGATCCACACTTTATTAAATTACAATAATTCATACGTACGTTTGTAAATATAATAAAATATAAACCGCATAAAAATATCAGTCAATTTCAATCTCTTGAATTTAATATGTTATTCTACAACATATACGTATGTAATATAAGACATATACCGTATAGTAAGTAGTTTGTAAGTTTAATTATATACGTAAATATCAACATAATATATATGTATGAATTACTACATAAAGTGTATAGAAGGAACTTTTTCTTATTTCCTAAGGAAACTACTAGAAAAATCAAAACATGCAATAAAATATTAATAAATAAATATAATTGTAAAATCAATAGCTTCCTCACAACGCTTAAAACCTAAAAAATAGTAAATGGAAGTGTATTATCTGAAAATGAATGATAATTTTATTTTTTTTGCGAAATTCCGTTAAGTAGGACGTAGAAGTACTTTGGTTATCGGGTAAGATACTGCAGGTAGTAAATATATTAAATTTGAAAATAATGATAAATTCAAATTAACAATGAATATAATTACTTTCTATAATACGAATTTGATCATAAACTATACGTAGTAATGTTTTTTCATTTGATAACACTACCATTGTGTTATATTATTTTCATAATATCTAGTATATTGAGTGTAAAACCTATTGGGTACAACACCTTTTGAGTGCAAACCCTGGAATTTGTAACTCCGTTCAAGTGGGACTTGTAAGTGAAACTTTTTTTTTGGTATAACAACTTATTAGTAGAACTACTTTTGAGTGAAATTTATATATCTTTGTTTATGCATTTTATCCGAATACTTTATAGTTAGAGACCAAAATTTTGGAGAAATAATATTGTTAATTTATTTATTTATTTGTTATTGTTAAAAAAATATATTTATAAAAATATACTTTTACAAAAGTTAATTTTCTATTATGCTTAAGAAAAATTCTAAGAAAAGCAAAATATGGACTTTGTAAAGAAAGAATTTACAACAAAAAAAATCTTTGACTCCAAAACTCTTACTCCACTCCTACCCAAAAATTTTTTCCCACAGAAATAAAAATAAAGTAAATAAATTACATTTTAAAAACTATATATTCCGTGCTCCCAAAACATTTTAAAATTGTGTTTATTAATAAAAGTAAATATTAGGAATTATTAAGAAATAAAAATAGAGTTGTTACTAAATTTAAATTAAGTTTTAACTGTTTAATTAGGTTCATGAACTATAAGTATAAAGATTCTTGCTAAATAATTTTTGATTAAAAACTTAATGATAATATGAGAGATGAGATTATTTATAATGGGGGGTTTTTTTGTTAATGAAAATTTGATAAATTTCTCGTTTTTCAATCATAGATTAAATATAAAAATTTTTCTTTAATAGGAAAGAACAATTCATTACTAAATGATTTAAAAATGTATTTAAATATATTTAAATTATATCATTTAAAATGTTTCAAAATGAAATATATATTTTATAAAATCATATATTTTATGTTAATATATATCTAATATAAATAATGATTTTAAAAACAATTTTTGTTAGACAAATGTATTTTTAATATTTAAGTACTTAGGTATATATTCGGTCAACGTTTGATTTGCATTGAATATTTTTCAAAAAAATTCGAAAATAAAATAAAATGAGTTTATTAAATTTTAATATGCCATGAATTACTGATATATATATGAATATATGTATGATATAGTATGAAACTACGAGCATGTACAATATTATTATTATTATATTATAATATCTTTATTGAAATAATGTTCTTTCCAACATATTTCAAAAATGCGATATGCAAAAAATATTGTGAAATGTATTTTCCTTGAAATCAAAAGTAGAACTAAAATGTTATATCAGAACACTAAATAATTATTATTTCAAAATAATACAATATTCTCAGTAAAATTAAATCCACAGTTTTTATCAAAATTAATATATATTTATATATTTTTTCTCAGATTCTTAAGACAATTTAAGTACAATATACTTATAGTATGTACCTAATTAAAATATAAATTGTATTATATATTATTTTCCCAAGACCTATTTACATAGCGTTTATCATATATGAATCTCATTTTTATTATATTTTAAATGAAAGATTTTAATTTTGAGGTTGGTAGAAAGACAATTATACTTACCTTGTCGTCAAATAACAAGTTTTAATAAGCAACCAAATATAATACCGTTTTGAATAGATATTAAATAATATTATATGAACATTTTAAAAATGGACATAAAACGTTAGAGCGTGGAATCGAATTGTGCAACTTCAAATGTCCTAAACTTAGTAAAACACGCATTTTTCTTAATTTTATTTACTGAAATACACAATACATTTTGTCAAGTATGTGAATTTCTTGTGATTACTGTGGATGGTGCTTAAGAATATTTCTATATTTTCTACGGGCTAGAGAAGTTTTTATTGTACCGTAAATTCAAGACCAAAAATAACGTAAACATTAGATTGGCTGGCGACTGTGCTGTAATTTTGAAATGAACAAAAGTCGTTTTAAAAGCACTTTATATGCAAAATAGTCGGTTGAACTTAGCGTATATAAGATCGTTCCGATGAGACGGCTCTCGCCGATATAATAAATTCTCATAAAAAGTGAAACTTGTAGGTAGATGGAGATGAGGGGTGGAATCTATCCCGGTCAAGTTTTCGGCCTCGGAAGAGCTTCCGTCCTCTTTTAGTAACATATATAGTTTATGGGATTTACGAATAAATCACAATGCAAATGACGATTATCCCCCATCTCTTAGCCACACTAGTGGGGGGAAGGTTTGGTATAATTTTTAAAACGTCCACGTGTCGTCTCGAGATACAGTAAATTTCAGGTACATTTCACCACGAATTATTTGCGTGCCTGTCATAAAAATAAACAATCACGATGCGGCATAGTCAAAAGGAAAGTAGTAATAATTCGCTAAACAGAGGGGGGGGGCATTGCTGTGGATTTTTTTGAATACGTAAACCCAGTCGTAGTTGTTAAAAAGAAATGGAAATATGATATATATTATATGATGTAATAGAGAGTCGGACTTTATAACGAGTGTGGAAATACATCTTGTCGTTGATTTCTTATGTTTTCTTTGGCTTTTCTCTATTTATTTCAGTTTCTTTTGATCAATGGTTTTCTATTCACCGAATACGGTCACTATGACAACTGCGAGACAACGGAATACGATATAATCTTTTTATTTCAAAAATAGAAACAAAATCTGTTGTCTTATATAGTAACAGGTAAAGTCAATTTCTTACAACCTAAATGATACCACAAAAGTTATCCCTGAGCTATCATTATTATAACAAATAATATTATTAAGAATAATAAATTATAATTAATAAGATATATTTCGTTATTAGTAGGAGTGGAAGAATTTCGCTTAACATATAGTATACTCGTGGTGGATGTATTTAATTTCAAAGCATTGATCGAGGCAATAGATATTGAGTACTTATATAAAAAAAATACACTGAGCGGAATTTTTGTGTACATAACTATTAATATTCAGTATGTATTTGTATATTTAACATTACAATGTAAGAGCTATTATTACAGAAATAAATGTGCTTAGTATAAAATAAAAAAATATTTATAAATGCTTGATTTAAAATGTAAGAACAAAAATCTTACTGTCACATAAGTATTCAGTTTATTTAATTTGGTGTTCAGTATAGGAATTTTGGTATTGAAAACTAATAAAATATTGTATGAAACCATTAAAAATTCCATATTAAAATAATCTATAAAATAGTAACATAATTAAATAATTATATGAAATATAGCAAAATACAATTTAAATAAAATAATAATTATACAACATCAAATTATGTTTGAAAATGTAGAAATTATCGATTATTATTATTTTTATACACATATGTTTTATAGGTATTATAATATCTATAAATTATAAAATATATACTTTAATAGAATATTAAAATAATAATCATACAATATATTAATTATTTTTTAAAATTAGCGATTTCTCTAAATTATTGATGTATTGCAGTAATTGGCCCATCCCAAATAGTTGGGAGAGAAGTCGAAGTAGAAGAAGAAGAAGATTGATATATTGCAGTAATACATATCATTCTAAGCCATTATGCAGCTCCCCTCAGAATCTAAAACTTATATTTCTTACGTTTTCAATTAAATAATATAGAAAATAAATATTTTAGAGTATTTACATTCATTTGGAATTCTGATTTCATAAAAAAAAATTTAAAATCTGTACATTATCAAAATGTTTATGAACATTTTTGAAAATTGTACTCGTATTAAAACAACATAATATGTGTTTAAATAAATACTTTGTAAGACATTAGGCTAATTTTCCCCCAAAAATTAAAATATATTTTACATTAACATATTATAATATTTGCTGTTGTTGAAAATATTAATTTTCCGTTAAATACAATTTTTTCTAATTTCGGGAATTTTATGAATATAAATAGATAGATGTACGCTTAATCAATTATTAAATTTTCCGGTAATAAAATCCGAAAATGCCTCTTTAATTAGGACTTCTAAACTTCGAAATAAGAAATGTCTATAGATAGTACAAAATTGCAAAAAAAATTTTTAAAATTTAATCACCGTCAATGTAGTACTAACTAAATTATATATTCGATATGAAAATATCAAGATTTAAAATCTTTATTTTCGGAATTAATAAGATATATAACTAAATTGAACCGTTTTTTCCCTATGCACGTATTCCTTATTAAAAATGACCAGATATTTAAAAATTCGAATTCTCTTAAAAAAAATTGAAAAAATAAGTACACATATAGCGATTATAGCAAATCTCTTGTCGAAAAGTTAAAGTTTAAAAAAAAAACCCACTATTCAACATTTAATATTTTTTTAAATTAAACATATAAATATTTATAAATAATAAAATTAATTTTATAATGTACAATAAGTTTCTCTTTTAAACATAATCAATTGCCTATTTACATATACAAATATTTCATACACTGTACATACATTACATATTATTTGGGTATTGATTATTTCTTCTTCTTCTTCTCCTTCGCCTTCTCTCCCAACTATTTGGGGTCGGCCACCCTAGTCCTACACTTCCACTTAACTCTATCTCCCGCATCTTCTTCACTTACTCCCACCTTCCTCATATCATTTGCCATTAAATCCCCCCATCCCTTTTTCGGTTTTCCCCTCCCCCTTTTACCAACAACATGCATTTCCCTTACTAATCTTACTGCCTCAGTCTCTTCCCTCCTTAATACATGCCCGAGCCATCTTAATCTAATCTCTCTCATTTTGTCTACTAACGAAGCTACCCCTATACTACCTCTGATATACTCATTCCTTATTTTATCCTCTCTAGTAACTCCACTCATCTACCTTAACATTCTCATCTCGGCTACACTCATTCTCTGTTCTATCTTTCTACCTACTGCCCAACATTCCGTTCCATACATCATTGCAGGTCTCATCACTGCCTTATAATATTTACCTTTTAACCTAATAGGGATTCTTTTATCACACAGAATACCTGACGCTTCTCTCCACTTTGTCCATCCACACTTAGTCCTGTGTTTCATATCCTCTTCGATACTCCCATCTTTCTGTATAACGGACCCTAAATACTTGAACCTGTCCACTTCTCCCACCACATCTCCACATAACTTTATTTCTAGCCTTTCCCTATTTCCTCTGTGTTCCCTTTCACTAAAATCACACTCTATATATTCTGTTTTACTCCTACTAATCCTTAGTCCTTTACTTTCCAGAGCTTCCTTCCACTCTTCAAGTCTACCATTCACTTCCTCGGGACTTTCTCCTATCAGTACTATATAATCTGCAAACAACATACACCATGGTACCTCCCCCTGTATATCCTTTGTTATCTCATCCATTACCAGGGAAAATAAGTAAGGACTCAAAGCTGAACCCTGATGTACCCCTACTCTGACCCTAAAATCC
>JAIPRL010006610.1:0-26573 GCA_025469235.1 Pemphigus obesinymphae
GGGGGGGGGGCTGCGTGAAGTTGGCCCACCATCACTAAAACATCGATAGCGGCTAAAATAATCGGTTGCAAATTATAAAAACTTGGTTGCAAATAGTTGCAAATTAGTTGCAAAATATTGACACTGGTTTGGAGTTGATCGGACAATGTGGGGGGGCCAACTTCACGCATGTACATATTATTGTTTTTTATAATATACATATATATATATTTTTATAATAATATTCAGTTTTTTAATTTTAAATTAAATTATAAATACGAGTGTAACGAAAACTAATTAATCCAGTCACACGGGTAATGGACCAAAACTCGTCCACCATGAGTGGGTCGACTACTATACAGCGCTAATCCAAATAAACACGTTGTACACCAAGTTGCACGACAGTAATAATTATTTAAAGTCAATAAATATCGGCACTCTGTAAAGCGTATACCAATATTCAGGGTCGTCCCGAAGAAAGATTTTTAGATTTTTAGGAGGGTGAAAATGTGTAAAAAAAAAAATACAATACTTTTCTTCAAAACATAAAATAAGCAAAAAAGAGGTAAAAAGGCCATCGGCTTTTTCTTACTATTTTCCGACTGAACTTAAATTTACCGACTGCTTTCCAAGGTTCCTCCCACCCAAAATCCCCCTTCGTGACAGCCCTGCCAATATTACGCCGACAGTATATTATGTGGTAAGTGTAATGTGTAAATATATATTCGAAAATTACATTCACAATAATTGTTTGCAATATTCATAGGATTATCAGCTATTAAGTATGTAAAATGTATGGTATGTACTCCGAAATTGTTAGATCAATAATTTAGAATAATTTATTTTTAATTAATATTTGATTAGAATTTTTCAGGAGTCTTTCGGGTGAAATGCGGTAGGTAGGTACATAGGTATATTATGTGCATTTGGCAAACACTCTCCTGTGTAAAATTAATTTTACGGCCGATGGAAGAATGAAAAATTTGTAAACTCAATTTACAATATTATTTATAATTTGTTCGGAGTCGATCTAACAATGTCGGGGGGCTAACTTCGCGTACGTACAATCAGGGTTGTAGTCGTAAAAGAAGCAGAGGGTATATGCACCGCAGTCCCTATAAAATATTTTGATTTTCGTACTACACATTTAATCCATTTTTTTCTTTGAATGACCTTTTCTATTTTTATCATCAACATTATAATATATAAAAATGTGGAATTGCCTAATTTTATTAACACAGTTGCTAATTTCGTACTACACATTGAATTTTACATACTGCACAAAGTCTACACATAATTTTAGAGGCTGACGCATACCATATATGCCGTCCACGGTACATTTTATATCATATCTATTGGTCAGTGAGGAAAACCCTATAGTACTCTTGCCAATGATGGCACCTTGGTCGAATGTCAATGGCATGCGAAAAAATAGAACTGCTTAAAATTGTTTTTTATTTAAAATTATTAAGTAGGCATACATGCGTATAAATACAATTAATATGTATATTTTATACAGGGGCTGACCCAGGATTTTTGTACTGTGGGTCTGTCTTACTTACGAGAAGCCACTATGTAGAAGCTTCAACCAACTATGTATTACAAAGTTTTACCTAAATATTCACCTTATTTATACCATATTTTGATACCAACATTCAATATAACTATAAGACATAAGTCATGAATAATAAGTAAATAAGTACAATTCAAAACTTACTTACAAACTTTAGGTATTGTTAATTAATTGTTATTTTTATTTGTTGCATCAAAATGTATATTCAATTAACAAATTACAGGGAATATTTAAATAATTTAGAGAATTTTAAATTTTGAGAATATATAGAGAATATTTATACTACGCGCTATTCATCAGCCTTCACGTCTTTATATACATCATAATATACTTATAAATTTACAATTATATTTTTATAGAAACAGTCTTAAGCCTATATGTACATTTTATAAATTATTATTTTATTATTGATTATTGTAGTATTGTACATATTTTTTTCAAATAAAAAATATGTTATGTAGTTTTTCATTTTGAAAGGCCACATTTTACTGAGAAAAAAACTGCGAGTCAGCTGACCTCCTAACCCCCCCCCCCCTAGGTCCGCCCCTGATTTTATATATATATAAAATATAGTACCTAATACCTATATATACCTATTATTAATATATATATAAGTTATAGTACGAGTCCCTATTATAAAAAAATAATACATGTAAATATTTATATATAAGTACATTTTCATTTTTCTTTTTTATATATTAATTTTTATAACATAAATGAATTATATTTACCTATGAACAGTGTTCGAATTGAGGAAAGGGTTTGCAGGAGAACGGAATTCCTCTACTATTTTATAATATTTTGAGAGCACCCTTACTAATTATTTTTAGGACAGAACCATTTTCCTCCAAAAAATTACTTTTCCTCCACAAATAAAATTTCCTCCGTTTCTATTTTCCTCCAAAAAAAGTATTTATTTGTTTATTTTATATTAAAATAAAATAATAGGCAATACACTATACTAATTAATTTTTTTGAGAATCCAATTGATTTACTATAAGCAGTTCCCGGGAGGTACTTTTTAGACACTTCTCGGACCTTACTTTTTCGGCACATCCCGTGAGCTACATATTATGAGTTTAAAAATATTTTGGGTGAAACTAGCTATGGAAGTAGATAGAGGCATGGGTGTCCATAGAATCGGACTCTGGCTGATTTCAAAGTATGTTATACACTCCGGTTTATAACATACTATAAGTAACTTTTTTTGGTTTTCTCCAGGGGGGCTATGTCCCTCCCCTACCCCTTAATGGGTATCAATTTACATGAGCTTTAATCAAAAGGGGGGTAGACAAACCCGCAAGATACTAGGTCCACTTCCCCTTGAGTTATGAACAATCTAAAATTCTATTTTGGACTACCCATAAAAGTGACTTTTAATATGTATTATGTATTTTAGTGTACAACACATTTTTCCACCGGTCCGAGCCCGTTTTGGCTGTTATATTGATTGCGATACAGCTATTCAAAAAGTTTCCCCTCCTTTGCTGTGTCTATAATCGTATACCATTACTCGAGCATTTATATATAGATACCCACAATTCGGACTACGTTTGTATCACTGAAGCGTAGCTCGGTCGGTTAAGCGTGAGTACAAAAGTTGTTAAGTAATTAATGATCAAAGGTTTGTATCCAGTCGTCGGAATTAAGAATTTTTGCAAAATTTACAGCAAAAAATACACGGTCCAGGAAGGTAGTCAAAAAATAGAAATGAAGAATACAATAAAAACAAAATTTCAGTACAGATAACAACATGTACTTTCATTTTGGCTGATTTAGTCTACCAGTTTTACTAGTTGAAAGTAGCCCCCTCTGGAGAATACCAAAAAAAGGTTACTTTTGGTATGTTATATAAAATACATTTATATTTCACATTAGGCATTCTAAATTGTTATTAGAATATTATATTATTACATTATTTTACATATATATTACAGTAAAATATACATAACATTTTTAGTATGTATCTATATATTTTTCATTATGACCACTAACAATTTTTTAGTTTAGTATTATAAAAACCCGACTGTTACATAAAAAAAGTCAATCCAATGCAATATACAATAATTAACTTTTAATAGAAATTCAAATTGTTCATAATTTCCATATATGAATCTTATTTATAAGATATTTTGTCGTATCATCAACCATTATTCTAATATATTTAAATAACCGTAAAAAATCAATTTTGTCATATAAATGAAATATTTAGTATTTTATCATTTATCTTGGGAAACAATAGATTTATGAAAATTTTTATAAATATATTTTTTATTAAAAATATAAATATATAGGATAATTTAAGTTTTATGCATTTACCGATAAGTGCAATTCTTCTTTAATTAAGCTCAAAAAACGACAAAACAACCTTCTTGCAATTTTTCAACCCTCCTTGAGGCACATGAAGGGGGTGATTAATTATAGCCAAATTTCGAAATCAAAAATTTGAAGGTTTAAAAATAATAGCTACCCTAGTGTCGTCATCCCTTCGTTATTCTGACATTTCATTACGACAATCATCTCATCTGCATAATGATGCATTTCAATTTTCCATCTAAGGACGACTCTCCTGTGATTGTAGGAGAGTTGTCCTTATTATTTATTTGTATATATTTAGTATATTCAAAGCTATAGGTGTATGTTTTTTGCAATATTTTACGATAATATTATGTAGATACTTCAAAGGTTGTGTCCAATTTTTGCATATTTTTTCACATTAGGTAGGTATATATACTTTAATAATGTCACAAAAATTATTTGTACTTCCTGGCTTCTGAAAAAAATCATCCTGTATAGTTTAGTTTTCATTATAATTTATACTCCAAATTATATAATATATAATAGGTTAAACTATACACATATTAGATAATATGTTTTTTCCCTATAATTTCATATTATGGCGATTCATTATTTGGTCCAATAATCATTCTTTTAGTTGAATTTTAGATTCTCGTTTTCTATATTTCTTGGTTTTATTTTTATTATTTTAATATATTATTCTAGGTACCTATATTTATATTAATTTTTAGTTTTTCTAGAAATAATTTTTCATGTAAAAAGAGTCGAGTAGAAGTTTTTGTATGAGATTTTTGATAGGAATAATTCATTCTAATTGGTACTTTAATGAATTAATTTTTTAATTTTGTTATTTCAGTAGGTAGTAAAGGAAAACTACCAAAAATCACGGAAAATTATAGTATTAATTTTTTGTACCTGCTACCATACATATTATTATGCTTTATTGAATCAAAATTTGTGTTTAAAACATAATTTATATCTTGTGAAATTATTACCTATTTATCATATCAATCATTTTTGAATAAGTAGGTATATTAGATTAACAAACATTCAATAAAATATAAGAAATCGCCTAATATAAGTTTATAATAAATAATATAGGTAGGTACTCAAATCGCTGACAGCTCGCTTCATTGTCGGTCGATCTAAATCCCAATCCTACCCAGTAGCTATCAAATTGGTTCCTCGGTCAAAAAAACATAATATACCTATAAGTTGGTTCGAACTAAAAATTATATGAACCAATACCCACAAATGTACGAATATTTTCCCCGTACAAATGGTCGAATCTATGCCCATACCGCGACACGGTTACTGACGCCACTGAGACAAAGGTCGCTAACCTATAACCCGCAGAACACCGTACTGGCGAAGGAGGTAAGGAGGTTATAGGATTTTTAATATTTAAGTGTTAAATATAAACAAATAAAGAAAAATGCCTTTTAAAATATGTAAAAGAAAATATTTTATTTTAAGGGAAATTATTTTCTGAGAGAGCCTGTGGCATAAAACGCGGACCAAAGATAAATGATAATGATAATATTATCTAGGCCTCATAAGGGGCGGTCGACCCAGTGGAGACATTCGCACAATTTATTACAATTTACAACAAATAGGTATTGTTAGTAATGATACCGGCCAATGTATATTGAAATACAAAATATTAATAATATATTACCCGATGTGCGCATCTTTAGCCCGTCGGGAGGAATATCCAGTGGACTATAGGTACTCCATTTGGATCACGGGCACACACGAATCAAAAAAAAAATTAAAATAAAACAATCGGTATTTTGCAACACGGTGTTGGAACGGAAGATGTTGACTTGAACCGCTGAAGAGGAAGAAGAAAAGAAAAACTGGGTGCGAGCACGACCGGGGGAAGCCGTAAAAGGTCTGCATTTGGGAGGGGAAAACAGCTTGGTCAGTATTTACAAAATATAAATATAAAATAATATGTGTACAATTAATATTGTCGCCGAGTTCGCACGGTTCAGGGTGGTGGATAAACTGGATATGCTATCACAGAATAGATATACGTCAGAAAGGACGCACTCCGATGTTAACAAAAACAAGTCAACCAATTTCCCAATTATACGGGGGTGCGTTCGAATATTCGTAGTTGGAGTAGAGTAGAATATAGAATTTAATCAAGATTACTCCGAAAATCCGAACGATGGTTAATATAATGAACATTAGATCTCCAATATTCATAGTTAATATTTATAATAAATGATAAGATCTTTTGATAAGTAACCAATGAGTCACGAACATGATTGTAAATATTCTGTAAGACACTGAAGATAATGGATATATTGAATTTTAATAGATATAGGTACCTATATAGAATAGTCAATAAATATAATGTATAATAAATAAAACACACTCACTTCGATTGCAAATAATTGCAAATCAGTGATTTTAAAGCCAAATTACCTATTATCAAAAATTAAAAAGAACAATATTTAGAGAGCACCTCTAGGTTTTTTTTTCAAAAAATTAATTTCCAAAAGAGTTATAGTTGTTTAAATATAATAAAAAAAAGTTCTTAATTTGTAATATATATTTTAGTCATGTTTGGAATATTGAAAAAAAAATAGGTGTTGTAGCTCTAAAATCAATTTAGAATCATTTACTTGAAATCTAAGTAGACACATTTTAATACAAATATCGTAATTAATTTTAGTACAAAAAATGATATTGCAGCCCCTAAAATTATGTGCAGTACGACACACTTTGTGTAGTATGGAAATTGAAGTGTGTAGTACGAAATTTAAAAGTGTGTTAATTCAAATTCACATAGTTATCCTTTTAACACCTATAATATTAATACTTCACATCGTTTTATAATTTATTATAATTTTTTTTGTCAAGTACAAATATTATTTAATCCGATTTTATGATACGTATATACGAAAAACCGAACGAAAATAAAAATTATCTTAAGTATAATAATTGTAACACAGAGTTTTAATAGTTATATAAAAAAAAAAAAAACTAAAAAGAACAAAAGTTATTGCAAATGTCAGGACCCAGTAAGACACTCTGTATATGTTATAGATCACAAAAATTATAATATAATATAATACCTACTTTTTCAAGGAGCTAGTCACTAACCTACCCCCTTTTTGATTTCTACCGATGAATATTTCGAGACTAAGTGTATAGTAAGAAAATTTGGAAATTTAGGGGCTGTGATTTTGGCACCGGCATAACCATCCCGAAGAAAGATTTTTGGGGCAGTGAAAATGTGAAAAAAATAATATAATACTTCTCTTCAAAACATAAAATAAGAAAAAAAAAAGGTAATCAACTTTTTTCCCATTAAAATCCTAATAATTTATAGTTTACCGACTTAAAATTCCGAAAAAATACTTCATTGCTGCATAATTTCCCGACAAAATTCAAAAATACTTCATTTAAAAGGCAAATAAGCAAAAAAAAAAAGGCCATCGATTTTTTCTACTATTTGCCGACTTCTTTCAGTAGTTTGGGGGTGGGACACCCCCCCCTCCTTTGGGACGGACCTGGGCACAGGACTATATTTAAATTACTTTTAAATATATTTAAATAAGTATTTTTAAATAATTAGATTTTAATTTTTTTAATTTCTTAAAAATTGCATATACAGAACCCCTTTAAAATCGAGTGTGTATGTTAGCGCGGCATATTTTAAGGGGTTCTATATAGGCAATTTTCAGACAATTTTAATACAAATCTAAGAATTGAAAAATGTTTATATGCATTTTAAAAATGAATAATAATTGGTCCCATTACTATATCATTTTTATTGTGGATGTTTTATTATGAATTTATAAAATGTTATTAATAATATTATTTTTGCATTTCTCATTTTTCTCATCAACAACTTAAAAACATCATAGAATTAATGTGAAACAAAAAATAAATGATTAAGAACAACATTATCTAACGCCATACGTAGCCGTTTTGTAATATGTACATAAACACGTTTTATAAATTATTAAAAAACTAACTTTTTTGAATTTTTCAAACAAATATAACTTTAAAAAAATAAAATATCGAAAAAAAGTTACGTATAGGGCACTAGATAATGTTGTTATCTATAATTGATTTTTCAGTTCATATTTCTACGATGTTTGTAAACTGTTAAAAATGAGAAATGCTAATATGAGTTTTTTATTGAAAATTGTTTGCATGAACATCCTATTAATAATATGTATTTAAAAAAAATATATTTATTTATTATAAGTATTAATATAATAATATTAAAAACAATATCTACAATTTATTTTACCATAGCGTGTGACACCATCGTATAATTAAATATTATTGGTATAAAATGTTTTCTTATTAGATAATATATAATTCACATTTGCGGATACCATAATGCAATGACATCGTAAGAAATGCTCACTGCAAGGTTTATTTACGTGGCTTAATGCATATTGCATGTGTGTTGTGTATAAATGCGTTATTGATCTCTAGAAGACAAACTGAGAATTTGGTTTGTCAATAATCGGACATTTATTTTCATTTTTATTTTATTATTTCGACAAGGTATAGTAAAAAAAAAACGCATTTTGCACAACTGTATAAAATATATTATAAATTCGATTTTGTAAATATTACAAATTTACGAACACATAGATAATAATTTGACTTATTAAATTTTCTACGTAGGTAGAAGCATATCCGATGGTGGATCAAGGGGCCATATAAAAGGGGGAAGGATGAATTTGTAAAAACTTGAATTTGGTACTATTTAAAGGGACGTAGTAGGTACTTGACTCAGTTGTCTTTGTCTGACACACACGCGACATACTATAAAATTGGGTTTTGTATTTCCAATTTCTATTAGAAAGAACCATTCAAAAATATCCTAAAAATACTGGCTGCATAAACAATGGCATAGGCAGGGCTGTTCCGAAGAAAGATTTTTTTTGGTGGGAGGGGGTGAAAATGTGAAAAAATTAATATAATACTTTTCTTCAAAAGTTAATATAAGCAAAAAAAAAGGCAATTAACTTTTCCTAATAATCCTAATAAAAATCCTTTTTATAGTTTGCCAACTTCAGATTCCAAAATACTTCATTCAAAACGTGAATAAGCAAAAAAAGAGCCATCCACTTTTCCTACTATTTGTCAACTGAACTTCATTTTGCCAACTGTTTTCAGAAGTTGGGAGGTGAGACACCCCCCTCCACCTTGAGACGGCCCTGAGCATAGGTAATTATAGCGAATACTACTTACTATATATTTCAAAAATAAAATAATCTATAAATTTAATTGTGTAATGTTACACACACCTATTGTAATACTATATTTTATTAAAACTCTGACTATATTACCTACATTATAATTATAATTACTTTAAAATTTAAATTTGAACAAATACACAATGTACATTATAATTTATTAATATAGTAGGTTATTTATAGTTAAAATCTCAATAAAAAAATTATAATTTAAACTGTGTTTTAAATTTTAATTACCTACTTGTAATTTCGAGTTTTGAAGAAATATGTTTCCATATATTATTAAGCTTTTTTTTCATCCATATCATGGTATTTGGCGTGCTTTTGGTTCCAAATTTTGTTTTTTGCAAAAACAGCATTAATTAGTCTTTCTTTTTCGAAATTTTTAAAAGATATTTTTGGGAAAACTACGCGTGACACACTGACACTGTGAACTCAAATTTAACAATATTATAGAACTCTTATATTAGCTATATTACATACCTATATAATTATTATTATTATTGGTTTTTTTTAATTTATATTATATACGCGTGATCATCATAGGGAAACACATTCCTGACGTTTTATTATATTTGCAGGGGATTATGAATAAATTAAATTAGATTAGATTAATATTATTATATTATCATCGTTATCTAACAAACAGCAATTACCTATGTATTTTTGGTGAAATGTTGTCAATGCAGTAATACAAAAAACAAGACCCAAGGAGGGGGGCATATCTAAAATAATATACTGATTTAGACCATTATAGATTTTATAGATCTATTTAGTCCGTGATTTAAACTTCTGGATGGGCTTTGTTCAAAAATTAGCATACGCAAAATTATATCAATTTTGTATTACTAGATAGCGCGTCGTGTGATGTTATCATACCACATACCACATTCTGACCATGTTATCCTACGTGGTCTGTACGTCGTCCGTGGGTGAATACGACACGACGTCTATCAAATGATAGTATACTGATATCAGCTCCGCCGGGATGGCGGGAGGGGAGAGATTGTAGTTTACAGTCGGCACCGCTAGACGTCCTGCCGGCAGATCGGTTGTTGCGGTGTTGTGCATAATTTAATATTCAAGTTTCAACAATCGACTGTGGACGATTTTTGTTTGGAATTAATTCAATATTTACCTGTTTGTACGTTAACTGTTTATCGTAGTTAAATTCCTCGTTATACCTGAACCGGCGTAAATTCACCGCCGTCACCGTAGAATACGAGAAGTATTGGCGGTCGAGATGATCCCTTTCTCTGAGCTATTCCATCGGATTGTCCTGCTCGTCCTCACCCCAAAATGCTACCAAGTGTTTGTTTACGATTTGGATTTCTTTCACGGTGAGTAACTGTCAGAATTTCATCTCGATCAGTATTTAATTGGTTTTTCTGTAGAGTTCGGGAACACTAGTGTTTTTTACGGTTGTCCAAGTACGATAGGCATAGTATTATGTAAATATTAAATAACTTTAATTATTTATATACACTGTCCGTGTAAGAAAACCAGAGCCCCAAAAGTCATGCCGTGTTGACGGTTTCATTTTTAATGCGTTGAGTATCTTGTACAGTACACATCCAAAATCTTGAATCTTACGATCAATGCAAATAATAATAAAATGAGTACCTAACTACTCATTTTCTTTTGTTGTAGAAAATTGCCCAATATATTTAATACAAAATCCATAATAACAATGTAAATATATTTTTCCATACATAGGTATAGCATATTTTTTTTTACTTTTAATTTTGTCTAGGTATACCTACTATCTATCTACCAGTATAAAGATTTAACTAAAATAACTATAATAACCCAGGTTATTACTTATCTATTATACTTATTTATTGGGTATTACTATATTTTATACATAGACAGTTACATATTATATATATTTATAGTTACTATAGTTATCATATTTATATATAGTTACTATAGTTATCATACACAAATCGTTATAGTTTATTTGTTGAGTCTAAACTTTCAAGTACCTAGGTAAATTATAGGTACATTTCTTGTAAGAAATGCTTAATATTTTGTGATAATTGTCGAGTACATTTTTAATGAGGTACCTATCCATATACTTATATTATATTTGTGTTTGTACCTACCTAGATATTTATAATAATTGTAAGTTTATGGATATTAGTACCTACTTGTTTAGGTAGATAATTTATGTAGTTTTAGGTCTGTCCATAGTTACAAGTACAGTTACGAGGGACTGGGGAGGGACATTGTTGATTTGACAATGTCTTTTATGTTATTCATAATTACTAGGGAGATATAGACAATTGGAAGTCAGCACGTTCGAAGAATATTTTTTCCTAATGTTTGTTTGTCTGTTGCTCTGGGTATTAATATTAATATTTACAATTTTTATTCGTTTTATTAATTTTAAATTTCTGTATATAAATATATATATATATATATTGGTTGGTTAAAAAAATTATTTATTGAATTATAGTTTATTGTTTAAAACGGAGTTCAAAATATGTTTAGAAACCAGGGAATTAACAAGCTTGCAAGTGGGCTTTCCGAACGTGTTTGTTTTATGATTTTAAAAACATTACAGGTATGAGTAGTTTAGGTAGCAACTAGCAAGTGCTTATGAAATAATCAATAATATTATAAAATACAATTATATTGATTAATTACAACATATACCAAAATTCTGCCATGTCTTCTTAAACGATATCATTTTCATAAAAACTGTGCTTTATGTACCAAAATTAATAAATACATATTATATTATCTACCTACATAGATATCTATTTATAAATTTTATTAATCTATACTAAAATTTTTAAAGTTTTTGAGTGTAGTAGCTAGATGATAACAAATCATATTTATATTTGAATTAGGTATAGATTTAAATTGTTTAAAATAAATAAATAAAAATAGTAATAATATTGTTATAGGTTTATATCTGAGTTTATAGGTCATATACCTACTTATATGTTAAGAAAATATTTCAATTTAAAAAGATTTTTACCTAGTAAAAAAAAAAAAAAAAAACACAATTTCATTACTCATTAACTGCACATTAAATGGAAATTATTTTAACAATTAGTTGTTAATCTTACATTGCTATTTCTTATGCAAATTATTATTTAAGATAATGTGATACCTGTATTTGCTGTACATCTGTCTAACCAACTGAATTACGAAGAGAAATATATGTTTTTACGAAATTAATATTTTGAAAAAAGGACAACTCTACATCCATTCATAATGATCTCATATATAAATTTAGTAATAGATTAATTTACTCTAATATTAAAAATTATAAAGTTTGATAAAAATGCTGAATTAAAATTTTGTATATTATTAGTTGGTTGGACGGAGACAGCAAATGCGGGTATCACGTCCTTTTAAAGTGTAAATATTACATGAAGGTTGTACCTATTTTTGATTACCTATTATGTAATGCATATCATTAAATTATATTAGTCATATATTAGGTATAATCTATTATTTGAATAGCTTAAACAATATTTATAATATCAACATTCAATAACGTTGACAGTAATAACAATTGTACTTAACATTAAATTTATATTGTTATTGTGATATAGCCAGATATAGGTACTATATAATATATATAATATTTACTAAATTCTTTCTTAAAAATATTAATATTTTAAAATTATTTTTCAGGTGCTTGTTTAAGATCGGCGTTGAGTAAATGTCTTGGCTTTGGAATAGTCGGTGGTTCTCTATTAGGTAACATATTAATATGATTATTTTATTGATTTTATTTTAGATGTTGAGTGGATTAAAGTAATTAAGTTTCATAATGAACTGTATGTGAACTTCTATTTTCTGTGAGCAACTTTTCAACCAGAAAGATTGGTGTAGGAGACTTGAGGTAGAAGTTTTTTCATGAAAAATTCATTCTAGTTGGTATTTTATCATTTCCAGTAATTTCCTTAGGTATAAAGAAAAACTACTCTTTAAACGGTGTATATATAATAACGGTCTTATAGGCATGCCGATAAAATATTACATGACCAAAATATTGCATGGACATAGACATATTGGCAGTAATATTTTGAAATTATTTATTATTTATTAGTTATTAGGTAGGTAGTTATACCTATGTAAATATTTTGTGTTAATATAAAGGTGTGTACACACTTGTAACAGCATGTTACATTGTTACATGCCGTTTAATTAGTTGCCAATGTACCTACAGGTACTACACTCAACTATACATTTATATATACTGAATTATTTTGAGTTCGATTTTTTGTAATAAAATTATTTATTATGAATATAATTTAGAAATAAGTGCTGCTGCATATATATATATATTTAACGCTGGTAACTGTAGGTACTAGTGATACACATTATACGACAATGCATGCAATATTGTCCTCACATTACTTCATAACATTTCTTTGATGCAGTCTAAAAAAACTGACTAATAATGGAATACGGTGTAACTCCTTCATGTACCATCTTAATATGCTATTTTGTTACGCACTGGAGTTAGGATACATGTAAATATTACGGGTGTATTGCGGCTTAATATTATTTATATATAAAAAAAGATAAATTGAATATTATCTTCAATGTGTTACATATATTTACTTACATTTACATTATTATTTAGGCTATCATATTTTGTTTTATTATAAAATAATTATTTTATATTATATGTACAATAACTAGAAATTAAATAATATTTATAATTAGGTCATAAGTTAAAGTTATTGTTTACTTTTTAACTTATTTAGTTAATTTGGATTATTGTTAACTGATAACATATTTAATTATCTAGTTTAAAAAAATCAGTGAGTAAGTTAAGAGTTTGTTCATTCAAAGTATGTTAAAAACAAATATATTCCATGAAATAAACATTTTGTTGGGTAAAAAAATTCACTGAAAAATAAAATGTATTATTTAAATACAGGTTCAAATAAACTTAAATTTAGCTGGTTTATTTTATTGTTAACTTGAATAAAATGTAGTATATTATAATAATATTACTGCTATATTTTATAGTGGCAATATTTTTTCCATGTGATATATTGGTATCGTAATATTTTACCCATGTTTTTTTGTTGGTGATTCTGATTTATTTACTTTACGCTATATAGCTTAATATGTTCTATTCTCCGCACAATGAGAGAACTCTGCTGCAAATCTGCTCACTCGGGCATTAATTTAATTAATTAATTAAAAAATAATTTTTTTTTTTTAATTATTGACATGTAAAGTGCTTCCCTGGCTTTTTATATTTAATTACTGTAATATTACATATACATCTATGATCTATTAAATTAATTTTATTTTTAAATACAGCTAGAGTAGTTATGTAAGTATGTATGTAAGTATTTTCAGAATGGGAAGGGGTGTCCTCCAAAAAAATTGAACTCCAGATCTTACAATTTTATTTACAATTTAGTTACTAATAACCTAACTTAACCTGGGTGAATGGGGACTTACCCCTCCCTCTTTTGTACAGCTGTGAGTGGAAGAAATTTGGAGAAGATAACAATGACAGTAAAAGAAGAATTTCATCTAATTAGCTGACAAATTGAAGTCAGTACACATCATCAGAGGAAAAATTTTTTTTATTTTTACCTACTCCAGGCACATACCTATGATTTTGCTTTATGGAGGGGGGAGCTCTTTAAATTTATAATTTATTTGTTGTTAGTAGGTATATAATATTAATTTAAAACCGAAAAAGAATTTTGGGGTTCAGACCCTATGAACTTCTTCCTCTGAAAACGTCACTAACTCCTTTTTTGGGATATGAGTTGGGCAAAATTACTCAGACGTCCCACTATATATATTTTGAATTATAAAAAAAAAAATTGTATGAAACAACGAGCTATGTACAGAGTTCAACCCACATGTACAGAATACAGTACGTAATGTTAAAATGCCTCTCTTCTAAAATCCGAAAAGTGGTGCTTGTCTCTTTGTTTGGCCGAAAGCATTAATTGGCAAATTGCATTAGTATTTTTATTCTTATTAACTTATTACTAATTATAATAATTTTGTTTTTCAGTGAAACTTCCACAAATTCTTAAAGTATGGAAAAGCAAAAGTGCGGTTGGCATCAGCTTAATTAATGTTAGTATGGATCTATTTGCTGTTACTGCAAATGTGGTGTATAGCTATTCAAGTCAGTTTCCGTTCAGGTAATTAATATTTAAAAATGTTAATGTGTTTATACATTTTAATAAGTATACATTATACATATTTAAAACATTATTAAGAAGCTGAATAGTTAGTTATTAATAAAAAATTTGGGTTTAATATTTGAATTAGTTATTAATTTAATAAATTGTACCTTAATTAACAGTATTAGTATATATATTAAAAATTAAAATATTAATTAACTAATTACTATTATTATTAAGTATTTGAATATAAAATAAAGTAATCAGACAAATAAAGTAATAAAACAGATTTTATTTATAAAAATTTAAATGTTATTATATTTTAGAAGAAGAAGAATATGCTATTACTATATAATTTTTGTACTAGTTATTAATAAAGATTTTTCTATGGACGAGTAATAAATACAATAAAAATTAATGTTTTAATATATTGGACAAAATGTATACTAAACTTCCTTCTAAATAATATTTGTTTAAGGCAGACATATTACATACCTATTCTTGGTACATTTTATTTAGTTACATACCCAAAACAAAAGTCTTATTTTACTTATTTTACTTTTTCACAATTATTTGTTATTAAATATAATTGCCTAAAAAACCCAATTTAATGTACTATTTCAGCTTTTAAAATAAAGTTCTAACTTAACTGGACAATTATAATTATATTTAATGTTGCTAATCATTTTTAATTTTGTTTTATAGCGCATGGGGTGATTCATTATTTATATTATTTCAAACGTTACTAATTGTGATATTAGTCTTATATTACAACATATCTAAAAAGGCTGCTAGTTCTTTTACAACTATATATTGTTCTCTATTGCTATTCCTCTTATCCGATATTGTTCCAAATTCTTTCCTTTGGAATGCACAATTCATCAGTATACCATTAATGTTCTTCGGCAAGGTAAATTAATGCTAATAATTATTTTTACAATATAATATGTAATTTATTTTTCATTTTTTATTATTGTAGATGACTCAAGGCTATGTAAATTTTAAAAATAAAAGTACTGGGCAATTGTCTATGGCCACATGTGTTCTTTTATTTTTAGGATCGTCTGTACGTGTATTCACTTCTATACAAGAAACTGGAGACAGCCTTTTGATTTGGAGTTTCGCACTTGCATCTTTTGCCAACTTCATTATTGTTACTCAATTTTTTACCTATAAGTCAGGATCACCTGTTAAAACTAAGAAAAAAAACAAAAAAAACAAAAAAGCTTAAATAAAAAATAGCTTTCCATATTTACTATATGTATTCAAAAGTAATTTAGTGCTATAATGGAATGTAAATACCAGTCTTTGGAATAAATTCTTACAGAAACAAGTTCTGTAAGTTCAACTATTTAAGGGTCTTCAACAGTGGATTTTTCAATTACTAAAATGGTCTTGGAATTTCCATAAATGGTCTTCTGTATTTTTACAAGATGGTTTTTTAAAACACCTTTTTTCTAAATGAAAAAATGATTTTAATAATTATATTTTTAATTTCTATTTATTAATTATATTTGATCTATGGATTAAAAACATAATTTAACATTCTATCTTAAATTTTGCTCAGATTTGTTATTTATCTAAACTTATTCAGAAATCCATTATTTATTATAGAAATTAAATTGTAATTTTATTACAAAATATAATAATTATTCGATAGATGTGTACTTTCGATAACTTGTGCTTTCGCATGCAGACAACACATTAATAGCCAATGCACAATTAACTAACGATAGTTTATATCTCGCCCAACAATAATACCAATCCACTCTAATTAAGAAATTGCCTATCCATAACTTTTTAGAAAGCCATATGATAAAGACCCTTAAAATGACTGAGATGAAACTAGTTTTTTATTATTGTACTACATGTGTATTATAAAATTGATTTTTGTTTGTGTATAAAAGAAAAAAGCCATACTGTAATAAATATTAGTTTACAAAGTAATAATATTTTTCATACACTAGGATAAAAATTATTAAAATGTTGGTAAAAATACCTTCAAATTCAAGATATGTATACTATATTTCACGAGAAATCATCCGGAATCACTTAGGTGATAAGAACGCAGTTTGACCGTAACAAGATCGAAGCACATTTCAAAATTCATTATTATATGTCTGTAAGTGATAAGTTCTGATAAAATAAAAAAGTAGATGTCATACTTGTTTTATTATAGAGCTTACGATAAACAATGTTAACGAGTGTGGTTAATGAGGAATGTACGGTGATGGATGAGTTTTGTACGGACAATCTCTCGTGAAATTCAGTATAGGTATTTAAAATTAATTTAAAAACTAATCTTAATTTCTTAAATTTAACAATGTTAATGAAGTTATTTATGTAATTATTTACATTTTATTATCCTCAAGATGGAATTATAATGTAGTTTTTATATTCAGAATTTCTAACAATGCACTTTTGTCTTTAACTGTTAAGATAAATTAGTTCTCAATGAATTACGTAGTTTTTGTATTTAATTACAAATTAAATTTCACATTTAACTTGACTTGCTGTTAATCTTGTATTCAATTAAAATATAGCTTAGTAAATGAATACGATGTACAATTAAATTTTTTTTATTTAATCTAAATTTTAGAATAAGATTTCGTAATCACCAGCAGCAGCACTTTAAAGGGAGTCTTAGCTGCTGAAAGTATTTTCCTTGTAGTGCCACCATCTATAGGCGTGGTATTAGCTTCTTGAATGAAAATTGGTTTTTGTGTGATAATACTCTTAGCTGATATATTATGGTATACATATTATATTACATTTGAGGAGTAAATTTAGATTGAGGTGGCCTGTAAGTACACCTCCATCCTCTTGGGTGCATCTAATTACTAGCCACTGTTTTTTTTTAAATAATTGGATGCCATTTGTACATTATTAACTTAATCCTGTTTGGTAGGTATACTGGAACCTTATGTATGCATATGAAGTGCTTGAATGCAAAATTAATTATTATCCAAAGACTGGTAAAAATAAAATAATTTTCATCTAATCTGTAATATAAATAAACTAGTTTGAAAACATATTAATGCTCATAAAATATCAATTAGTTTATATTAATAATTCATAAGGTGTTATTGTGTTTAAGATAACAAAAAAAGAAAAATTTGTATTATGATATTAATTTTACATTTCATATTTCTATCATTGAGTAAATACCTAATATTTACTACATGTTAATATATTTTTTAGCACTGAATGTAGTACATTTATTGCCTGTTATTAGTCGATTACCAACTTGGGGAAATTAGACTTCTAACTCCATCTATCTATATAATATGTTATTGTAAATACATTAATTATTTCATTGTATGTGTTTATAACTGTTGACCAATTCAAAGGACCATGACTCATAGTCTATCTTATATAATATATAATTTTTCAAATTTTTTTTGCTAGGAGATTTCTGCAAGTTTTTCATTAGATATATCTTATACATACATGAAGTCTGAAAATAACATCAATATACGTAATATTAGGTAAAATAATTTATACTTTATTATTCAATGTATTATTTAGATCAATGGTTCATTATTTATTTGGATATTATATCTGGTTTAACAATGACATAATATGTATAATAATGTATTTTTCTTTGCTCACTATTTTGAAATGCTATGTAAAATTGAGTCAAAAATATTTTGTAATATTCTTAATCTTACCCATGGAAAAAAATGTTGAACTTTGTAGTATTAAGTTTAGAATTTTAGTAAAGATAAATATTTTCTAATAAACAAGGCCTTCAATTAATATGAAGAGCTGCAGGTGAAAACGATGATAGTTGATTTTACCAAATTTTCAGTACCTATTGCAATTTAAACTTATAAAACTCCTATGACTACCGTCATAGGTATTTTTAAAACTATTCTAACGCAGACCATGATCTTTTTTAAAAACATTTTTTCATACATCGATTCATTTACTAATTAACTAAAGATGGCATTATTATCTCATTTCTCTGTAGCCCTTCATATGTTACTGCCAAAAACCGAGTAATATTGTTTGACTGGTCCCTGAAAAAAAAAGGTCTAAATATTACATATACATTAATACCTAGTATGTATTGTATACTTTTGAGTTGTCGTATATCGTTTGTAACTTATTAAAATGTACAAATTATTAAAAGTATTTATCATTCAAATAAAGGCATTATATAGATACCTGGTACCTACAAATAATACCTACTAATATTGTTAAACATTTTAAATTTACATCTGTGTTCATATTTAGTAAGAAAATTTGACAAATCGAGATGAATAAACTCCAAGTTTAGTTCTGAGACACACCATTTTTTGGTAAATAGATCAATATAATATTGCTGTGTGTATCAATATATTATATCTTTTTTTTTCTGGTTGTTATCGGCTATACTTCCTCCAGAACCGTCCCTAGGCATTACTTCGGTGGAGGGCCAATACTCATAGTGACGATCCGAAGGAGATCGCCATAATTGATGGGATATATCTAGTTTTAAAAGTAGGTAGGTAGGTACCTACCATGATATTTTTCAAGAAGCATATTTTTACAGTAAAATAAACGAGCGAATGGGAAAATGCTATTAATGAAATCATGTTGGAAGATGGTATCCACCATTATAGGAACTTATTATGTTCTGTCAGTGGCGCGCTCAGAATTTTAAAATAGGGAGAGATATTTTCCCAAAAATTAATTATACTTGGTAATGTATAGGTAGGTACCTAGTAAAATTAATCTATGATTAAATAATTTTATTATAGTACATTATAAAACAAAATAATATTACTTTATGTATGTTAAAATCCATAGAAAGAAACGTGCACTTCGCTTGTCGGGTACCTATCAGTATAGGGGTGGATTGCATTACATAAAATGATTCTTAGCGGAACTTCGGTGGTAATATAACATAAAACTAGACTTAACGAAATCGTCGGTTGCTGACCGTGGTTAAATCGTCTCCGGGCATGAGTTGAAAAAAAAACAAAGAAGAACCTTGTATGGTGGAAGTCGCGAAGAAGAAGGAAATCATATTTTAGCCTTTTTTACATCGTTTATCGGTAGTTTTTCGAGTACCTACCTACAAACTAGATTGAATTTTTTACAGGAAAATGGGGTTACATGTACACATTGGTTTATGACTCCTGGTCGAAAAGTCGTACCTACACCGAAAAAAAAATAAACATTATAAAACCACTACCTATATAGCTTCCTCGGTCTACTCAAAATCTAAAAAAGCCATGGGAGACCCTAGCTCATTCCGCCCCGTGAGCACGCAAGTGTATCTTATAATTTCTATAACTATAGGCTATATATAGTTGCACATATGTGAAACTATTAAAACAGGTATCTAGGTAGGTAGGTACAATTTTTGACAGCTGATCATGCATAATAATATGTGTATTCATCATATTATATAATATCGTCATAATCGCATGGGATAGGCCACCACATTTGTGATTTCTAGATCTGTAGGTATTTCACTATTTTATATGATATATATATATATATACCTAGTTTATATTATCAGGTTTGTAAATAACCAGCCCGGATCTAGAGCTAGCTAGTTTTTTCTTTTTTTTTGGGGGGGAGGAGAGGGTAAAAGCTTGAAATTTGATAATACCTATGTTAAGTAGGTTTAGTAAAATGTACGGGTTTGATATGTTTGCCCAACAAGCATTATTATTTTTATATGTAATATACCTAATATAATATGTGCAATACCCACCTAATTCAAAAATACCAAAATCGGACGAATATTTTATCACCGATAATAAATTTTGTAATATTATAATAACCGATGTTCATAATTTGAAACGAAAGGCTTGTGAGACTAATTACACGCCTACACAAATAATACTAGTTGAAACCAATGCTTTTTCTAGTATAATAAGTCATCCATCGTTGCCGAATAATCATTCTTTACGTCAAATTATAAAAAAAATTACGCAGAAAAGATATAGGTATGTACCTATCCAACCAACTTCCATTGACAATTATTTATATAGATGTACTGTACACCATTAGAACTATTAATGGACAAATTTTCCTAGCAAAAGATGTATCCTTTGACACTGAACGAATACTTTTGTTTACAACTAGATCTAATGTTAGCATTTGAAAAAAAGTTCTTATTGGATCGTGGACGGTACTTTTAAAACTGTTCCCACACTTTTTCGATAATTGTATACAATATGTTACAATGCTATGGTAGGAACAGGAGAAAATGCAAAAATATACGAGAGGCGTCTCGTGTACGATTTAATGACAATTAAATCAGAAGAATGTCATACCTACTCACCTTTTTGAAAGTCTAAATGATTTTGCAGCCGAAAATGAATTAGATTTAATTCCTCAATTTATTTTAACTGATTTTCAACAAGCGGCTATAAATGCTTCGAAACAGGAATGTCCAGACACTATAATTGTATAAGTTGTCTTTTAGTCATCTAGGGCCCAGTGTATGGCGTCAAATTCAAGCAAATTCTCTTAGTAAAATATAAGGAGAATTTAGTTTGAATAAACTACGGCACATTATTATTGCTCTTGCTTTTCTTCCACCTACCGAAATACCAGGTGCATTAATTGATGAATTGAAATCCATTATTCAGGGAAGACGCTTCTGAGATAATGCAGACGTGGTTTGAGAATAATTATCTGCATGGTAGAATTCGAAGGATAATGAGAGGAGGTAATGTAAGTCGCACAGTTTCTCTATTTTTTTTTCCAAAATTTTGGTCCATATTTGAACGAATAGAATTAGGAATACCTAGAACTCAAAACCGCGTAGAGGGTTGGCACAGGCGTTTTGAAACTAGTTGGAAAATGTATTAGTGCAATAATTATAAATGACGGGGAAAATCGTTCAAATTTATCATTTCCAAGGGAATCGCTCATAAATCATAATATTAAATTGTAAGTAGGTATAGTATGTGTAATGTGTTATATACCTATTCATTCTTTTTTATTACTATTAATTTTTGAGACAAATTGTATACTTAATTACCGTCTAAAACATTAGATTTTGACGTACCTAAATGTTTATTGAACTTGTTATTTTTATTTATGTATTTTATTAATTTTATTGAATTTTTGACACAGATTTATTTATCATAAAACTTGATATTGTCACACAAATGTATTGTCGGGAAAGTGTACTGATACCACCGTAAAATGCGATATGAAAAATGGGTTGGGGGAAATGCCACCTTTTGTGAGATCCGTCACTGTAAATAATATTAGGTGACCTATATTAAAACAATATATTATGTCCATCGTGACAAAATAGATAGGTATGTCAGCAACAATACGAATTTTAGTCCGGTATGCGCATCCAAACTTTTTCCTATATATATATTAGGTTCTCTGCTTTTCGTTCAATTCTGTGGTGATTCGCCAGCGTAAACCGGTTTGCTTTACCGATCCCGATTAATGATTGTGGTTCAGTGTATAAATACACCGCGGTTTAGTTAGAAATAAAAAAAAGTAAACCGGTGCGTCTCAATTTTTAACCGGTTTAGTCTAGCGAATTTCTTAAAAGTACACCGGCCGTTTACTTTTCAAGGGGAAATCTAAACCGGTTTGGTCTAGCGAATTTCTTGTATATGTAACCAATGAGAGGTGGAGGACTTAATATCACGGTAAAAAGTGGGGAAACTTCACAGAGATGTGCGTATCAAAATGTTGCTGACATACCTATCTATTTTGTCATGATGTCCATCATATTACATATTTTGTCTTCTTCTCCTTCGCCTTCTCTCCCAACTATTTGGGGTCGGCCACCCCGGTCTTACACTTCCACTCAACTCTATCTACGCCACATCTTCTTCACTTACTACCACCTTCCTCATATCACTCACCATCACATCCCCCCATCTCTTTCGGTCTTCCTCTCCCCCTCTTACCAACAACAAGCATTTCCCTTACTATTATATTTTGTAATAATGTATAATAATAATAATAATAATACCTATAGTATATTATATGAAAATAAATGGTGTTTAAATAAATTACCTTCAATTAATTTTTTTGGTGATGGTGGGAAGGTAAAAGCCCTTATGTACTTAATATCATACTAGATTAACCAAGTTTACTACCGAGTGTTACGTATTATCATTAATTATATATATTATGATTGATATTTAATCAATGGTATTACCAATTACCATAATATTGCTTTTTCTTTTTACTCGGCGGTAATATTTTGATGGAATAATGTGACCGGGTGGCGCGATCTACCGGCGAAAATGTCGAACAATTGTTAAATGATTATAGTCAGTAACACGTACGTCGAGTTCTCACTTGTCATCATTTCGATTGGATTGTATAGCTTATATACAAGTAAAATCGCCAACAATCGTGTACTAGCTTCGGCAGTACATATACTAAAATTGGAACGATACAGAGAAGATTAGCATGGCCCCTGCGCAAGGATGACACGCAAAATCGTGAAGCGTTCCACATTTTTTTGTGAAATTTTTCTTTTACCCCAGACCAGGACGTAGCGAAATAATTGTTTTTTTTTTTTTCCGGAAAGTGATTGTATAGTGTATTCATTCGACCAACAACTAAATGTACTTTATTTTAAAAAGGTCTTCTTTTAACAATTTGGCCGACCACAAAACTCATTTTCCTAAAAAATGATTACCTTATAACTGTAAATAAACAAAAAAAGTCACTTATTTTTACCTTTTGAACCTCTCACATTGGACATGGACAATTTAACACGAATAGCCGACTGACAATACGATTTGACCCGACCAAAGCCACTTTTGGAGGCAAAATCACCCCCCCCCCCCCGATAATACACGTAGGTATTTAGGATTTCGTTGCTTTACGTGTACTATGCACTTGTATTTTTGATGTCATCAGCTTCATAGAGAACACAGAAGATTAGAATTACAAAACATAATAATAAATTATAGATTCTGTACGGAGAGAAGAATTTCTAATTGGTTTCACAATAATGTAAAAGACGATCCCTATTTTAGTGTACAGTACGACACAATGTGTGCAATACGAAAATACAAATGTACAAATTAAAAATGGATAGGTATTGGAATAAACACATTAAAATTCTGATATTTTATTCTAAAGGAAAATTAATTTTCTGCGTTATCGTACGAGTTTGAATTTCATTTCACACAAATAGAACCGAAGGGAGCGCATCATTAACGTGAAATCGACCTAAAAGGGTAATAACTGGGGGACTTTGAAGAGTAAAATTTGAACTCAGAAAACTGTTTTGAATTCATTAGTTTGTCTTCTAAAGATCGATCGAGGAATTCTTTTTAAGTCATATTATTTACCATTAAATATTGCAATTTTTAAACATTAATTATATTTTAATCTGTACCTAATATTAAAGAAAAATTACTCGATCAATCCCTATATAGAAGACAGGCTGACACATTCAAATCTGTTTACAGATTTTAAATCCGACTTTCTAAAGTTCCACAATCTTATCGAGCTAATTGGTCTTTTCGGCAAAAATTTTGTGATTACATAACAATAAAAGTGATCGGGTATGGGGTTCTTTTTAGATTAATTTTAAAATGTACTTAAATAATTTTAAATAGGTTTTTATTTTTCCTAATATTTCTTGAAAATCGCTTACTCAAAACCCTGTAAAAATCTGTGTGTTGTGGACGAAACCCCACTTGATTCTTTTAATTAAAATTTATATTTATTTTTATTGCAAATTTTTTTACTTATTAATTGATTAAGGCATTCTAGAATAGGCATGTGATGAGATTTTTTTTTTATAAATGGGCTGTAATGGAAAAAAGGGTGGGACCCCTGCCTTAGCGTATTATTTTTCTAAATTGAATTTTTTTAATTAGGTAGGTATGCGTTTGTAAATATTCGATTTTTTGTTTTTTCATTTTAAAAATTATTGAGTGATGACAACAAATTGTTTATAAAAACTATACACTATGGTATATAGATACATTTTTTTAATATATATTGTAAAAAAATTTATTAATGAAATCAAACATTTTCTGGAGTTTTCTGAGTCTTTTCATCGCACACAAAACACTTATTATTGTATGAAAAAATATAAATGTATTTATTAGCATATTATTATTATTATTTTATACCTATTAACTACGTATATCGGATAAAATCGGTATTTTGATCTTTTTGATTTGTTAAATTTTAGTTTTTCGAAAAATGTAGTAAAATTGACTATATTTTACACCTTAAAAATGAAGTGTATACCTATCTATATATTAAGAGGACGTCCACATAAAAATAGTTCATAATTCTCAAGTAACACTTAAGAAAAGATTTAAGAACTGACTATGAATACGGGTCTTAGAAAAAGTTATCTTCTTTTATTGGGTGCCAATATTAATGATCATTATGAAAGACATACCTACAATTTGAAGTATAATATGGTTTAATATGGTTTTTTTTTTTAATAGATATCATGATTACACACGCGAATATTTTTCAACTAGTTTCAAAATATATTAAAAATTGTATATATTAAATTGTTGGATTTTAATTTTTCTTAAAATAGATATCATAAAAATGTCCTATACAAAACCACTTAAAAAAAATGCGCGAGTGACATCCTGTTAAATATTTTTTAATAAAAAAGATATACCTACCTATATATGAGATATGCCATATATCAACTCCTTTAATCTTTAAACAACCGTGAAAGTGAAACACAATGATAAGTCAATAAAATAATCCTTTAAACTAAATCAATTTTTTAGACAAAATCTACCCAACCCATCTTCCTTCATTGATTGCGTGGAAATAGGTGGTAGGTGGTTATTGTATATTCAAAATTTGAACAGAATATGATAGATGATAATATTTAGGTACCTACTATGGACGAACATATAGGTAGTTATTTTTAAATTTAAATCAAAAATCATTAGCCACAAGTTGTTTTTGAACAAATGTTGTGATTACACAACAGTAAAATGTGGTATAGATATGAGGATTACGGATGACTCACACCCGATATTTTTTTTGTGTATCAAACATTTTTCATATGAAAAATTACTTGGTAAACAAGTACCTATAGTGTTCATGTTTACTAGAGACCTTCATGCTACATAAGGACAATTTTTTAAAATAGGGTTCAGTAGCCAACTTCAGTATCCCTGTGGAGGGGGCTAAGAATATCTCCACATGAATGGCTGTGATAGAATAGATTATGATAGGGTGCATGGAGGGTATGGGTATGGAGAAAGAAATGAGGCTGGAGAAAAAATACTTGACTTTGAATCAGCGTATGAATTAGCAATTGTAAACACTTATTTTAGGAAGAGGGAAGAGCATTATATAACTTATAAGAGTGGAGGGAACAAATCACAAATTGATTATTTTATGTGGAAGAGAGGGGGTTTGAAA
>JAIPRL010006611.1:0-26571 GCA_025469235.1 Pemphigus obesinymphae
TATAATATGTATATATACCTATATATAATAGGTAGGTAATATATTATATTACCTATTAATAATTTATATTATATGTATATGGGGGTTACAAATATTTCAATGACACTATTTAAATATTTTTAGTGAATGTGGCTACAGCCTCCCCCTCAACATATTTTATCACACTACGCTTATGCAATATTCAAATAGGTAATCTACTTAGATCCTTATAAGTAATAAGCGTAATAATATAATGACTGGAAATAAATATATTGTAAATATATATATATATATATATGTTTAAAAATATTAATTTATATATTAAGTTGAGACTTATTCAATTTCGAAATCAGATTGTAAATACGATGCACCGTTTTTGAATTATGGCCTATATTGTTAAAAACGTCGTTAAAAGACGTGTAATAATATCCTGTAGGTAGTTTGTAAAGAGTCCTCCCAGAGCGCTAGTTGTACCGCTGCACTACGTCTATACGTCTGTGGGCCTTGTGTATACGGTCAAGTCCTTATTCTATGGTCAAGTCCGTCATTTACTGTGTTCATTCTCACAGACATAGAACGCCATCTTGTGGAGTAATTTTGTAACTACTACTGTGTTCGCACACAAAAGTGTTCAATGAATTATTATTATTATTTTATTGGTCTGTTTTCTATTTCATTATTTCAGTTATACTTTTTATATTGTGAAATTTTAATCCATGGATCAAAATGTCATCTTTATTGAAGGGTGATATTGAGACTCGAAAGGATTAAAATGTCCCCAGAGGATCAAAAAGGCTCCTCCTCAGATCAAAATATCCATTTACCGTGCTATATTCTGTGGTACCACCGTGCTGGTTACGACTTGTGATTTTTTTAAAGTAAGTAAAATATTATTACGATTTGCTCATATTAATAAAACACCTTATTTTATTTATAACATCATAAAAAGCTTGAAACATAAGGATAAAGTAAACTGTAAACAATTAATATTGGCAGGAATGCTTGTATTTGCAAATTCAATGCGCATTAACGATTACATGTAAACATAGTAATAGACATAAAAATATATGGGTAATAAGAAAAAAGCTATGGAAAGAAAGACAAACTATTTTAGTTTGGATTTTATACATAGTATAACAAAATAATGATAACTAGGTATTTTTATTAATTTCTCATAATATAATTGCTATAATCACATTATAATTAACGGTATAATAAATAAATAATTTTCAATTATCACAGATAATTTTAATATTATAATATTATATGTGTTAATGGTCAGTAAGTTAGTATTCTATGATAATAATTATATTATATTTATTATTTTGTATTATCTTTGGATTCTAATTATTATTCATATGCTAAAGTATTCCAGTTTTTTTAACAGCAATAATTGCACATACCATCCACCAAGGTGGATTGATATTCACCCTGCCATACACTTTTACTAAAATTTTTTTAATATTAAGAATTTGAGAATTAAGATTATAAAGATTATTATTGACTATAAGCTCTATACCATATTATATCTGTGATTATTAAAAATGATTTATTTTTAACATAACAACAAATACAAGGAAAATTATCTAGTTATCATTATTTTGTTAAATTATGTATAAAATCCAAACTAAAACAATTTGTTTTTTTTTCCTTGGCTTTTTTTTTTTTGCTTTTTTCCCTAGATTCAAATATATGGACAGATAACAGAGAGAGAGGTCCCAGGATTATTGTTGTTAGTAAGAGAAGAAGCATAGTTTACGAATCCTATGAAAAAAGTAAATCTCATAGAGTATAAAAACAAAATATTATATAAAAATATCAGTCATATGACCATGAAGATCTAGATATAAGATCAAACTTCGGCACAAAAAATGTTCCGTAAAACATTGCTTACTTATTTTTCCATCAGTCTGCGTGGCGAACGATTTCGAGGTACTCTTGGCGCTCGATTAACCTATATTAGATAGGGACATATTTGACTTTTTTACATTTATAAAATTATAACTAAAAAACTAAAAGTCGTATTGAAATTATAATTGCACCATCGTATTCAGCGTAAATTAATCTTCAAGAATAAATTACAAAACCAAATTAATGTTATTACGTAATAAATTATACATGTACCTATATATAAATAATTTTAAAAAAATAATTTTTAATTATTTATGGATTCAATAACTCATGCATAACATTCTATTTATTTTTAGTATCATTAAAATTACAATATATATATATTATTATTATATTCTATGAATAATGTTATGATAATAAAAAAATCATTTTTTTTTATGTTCTCGCATTTAGTTTTAGCCACCATCCCTATTTCCCTTCATTTTTACAATCTTGAATTTTTTTATGGTTTGACGTGTTTTTATTCTCTACTATTTCCGTAAAAGGTTAAAAATGAGTCTAAATTGTTTCGCTCCTGGATATTCAACTGGTAATTCTAATAAAAAAAAATTATATTTCAAGCATCGAAGGTAAGTCATTCAAAAAAATTAGTAAATATGGTAATACTTTTATTGTATTATGGTAAAATAAAGTTCTTTATAGTACATTCAATTGTATCCAATTGGAATTTGTTGTTGAAAAAATACCTAATTAAAGAACGAAATATATCCAATTTAATACTGGAAAATAGGTAAGTAACTATTGTTAACTAACATAAAATTTGAGAGAAAATTGGATACATATAACAAAATACTTTTTAAATGTTATCTGATGTTTTTTTTTTACTTTTTACTGTTTTTTTATTGAATTATTTTGTTTATATACCTACTTAAATTTAATATGAACAATTTTAATTAAAATTAAATTCTATTGTTCTATTTAGACTGAAATATTGAAATATATGTTAATTATTTATATTTATTTACTCTATGTATTAAATGAATTACAAATTGTGTAAATATTGAATTAACATAAATAAATCTCTAATCCATAATCTTAATTTTAAAAAATGTTATCAGAATAATTGAGTACTATGTTGGTACTATTGGTTTAATATGAAATGGTAATAGTTTAACAGACTTGGGTAAAATATAATATAATACTTTTAAATTATTTATTTCATCAATAAAAAATATTATTATTTAAATCATAAATCAACATATTTAAAATTGGAAAATAATATTACTGTCTCGATAAATATAATTGAAAACAAAATAAGATAATATGCATAATATACTATAAATACTATGTACTTACACACAAATACAATTTACATTGACGAAAAAATAATGACATTTTTCTATAAAAAATATTCTATATTAAATAGAATTTATTATACTATTGTAAAATATTATACTTTCCCCGTTTGAAGGCTGCACTGGTTGACATTCAGTTTGAAAAATTATGGGTTCCCATATGAACTTTTGTAACTTCTTATCAGTGTCCATTCTGCTCTCATCTATTCTGTGATATAGACAGAATAAATGAAAAATGATTAATTTAATTTATACGTGTACATATCACCAAGAACCACGAACTACGACTTGGGAAACCCGTTTCAAAACTTGTCTACCATAAGCCCTATCGTTGCCACTTTACCAGTCCGTATAATCAGTTCGTGATATATTTATATATATAGTCCGTGGCTTTTATCACTTTTATCTAGGGTTTTTGTTAACAATAAATCAATGAAAATAATAATATGAATGTCAATCGCATAATAGTTATTTTATTTTCATAAGTTTATGATTGTGAGTAAAAGAAAATCGATCTCGACGGTGAATATATAAATTCTTACTTCACTATTCTTCTTATAATTCATTAATACATTTTATCGAACAAACTTGATAATCTTGATAGAAGCATTATTGCAAAAGAAATCAGATTCACTAGCAGGTGAATAATTGCACTACGGCGCAATTAGTTTGCGAAATTTAATTTAAATGTTATTTCAGATCATTGTTGGTATCTTCCATTATGTGCATGAAACGAGAAAACTATGATTTTGAGCGGTTAGTGTATCCATTTCCATCTTTTGATTTTATCGATTTGACAATGGACGAATTTGGGGAAGATGATGATATTATGGAAATTACTCCACAAAATGACCAATGGAACTACCCTTACAATCTATTACCGTCAAGTGATGAAGAAGAGCCGGTAATTATTTAAAACTTCAACACCATACAAAACTCCAATGAAAAATCTATTTGAATTTGTATAAACTATAAATACCTACCTACTATTAAAAATAAAATCTAATATACACAAAAGTAATTTGTTTTTATCTTAATATATTCTATTTGTTATTCAGTTTAAAATCATTGAATGGTGTATAGTTTAAAGAGTGTACAGTAAAAACATTTTAAGAAAAATTCAAAATTACAAAAACTAAATAATCGAAAAATTGTGTAACTAGGTTAGGTACCTATGAAATAATTAAAATGTTAACGGATTTTTACAATATAAGATGTTATTTTCATGACAAACATGGGTATATGAAACAACTTCTTTATAATAGAGAAATTTATGAACCTTTAATATACTTTAAGTTAACTTAATGAATATCATTTTTTAAGTTAGTACAAATTTAAATCACTAGGTACCTATTTTAAAATGACTACCTATTTAATAATGTTACAAATATCTCAAATCAAAATTTTGTACAATAAAATAGTTTAATTTTCATGGGAAACTATGACTTTCGCTGAGGAGGAATTGTCTTAGATTCGATTGATTACATTGTTATTACAATTTACAATTTAGTTTACCACATCACTCAAGAATCTTAGGATTTAGCTTTACAATGTACCTATTTACCATTTATGTGTGGTCCCTGCCTTATGTAGGCATTTATATGATAACATACAAATGCCAATTGAAAAAAATAAATGCTTTTGTTTGATTGCATCTTTTGCTCTTTTCCTCCCCTGCTATTAGGAGATTTTTTTTTTATCTTTGTTTTATTAAAATCATTATTTTCATTTAACTAATTGATCAAATCAATAATCTCAAAATAAAATAAGATCAATAGTAAAGTGTGAAAATATATCAAATGCACAATGTCTATGTTATCAATATGTAGCATGACGTACACATAGTAAATAGAAAATTTGTGAACTTTAAAAGCCTGTCACTTTTTAAATATAAGTTAGACTAACTTTACCATCATTCATAACTCATAATTTTCCAATAGAAAATTGAACCCTTAATCTAGAATTGTTCCAAAAACATTGTGTATGTAATTGTTATTATTTAAATGTATACATGAACAAAACTGAAAATACCGTCAGGTTTTAATAAATAATGATGATTAACTAATTTATTTGTATAAACTAAGATAATAATAATGAAGTCTTAGTTATTTTTCAGATTTTAATTTATTATTATTTTTTGTAATTTTGACCAGAAATCATTGAATATTATTAATTGCTATGTTCATTAATAACACACGAGCCTGTTGAGGATTATTAAGTATGATAATTTCAATTGTATCCATACCTTAAAAGGGTATGAAAATTATTTTAGCGAACATTATCCAACGGCAATAGAATATGATCCATGCCTCAACACCTAACTTTTTTTTGTATAGTATTATAAAACCAAAGGAGTTTTGACCACAATACATATACTGAATAAACCTAAACTAGTTATTTTTGGATTAATGGAGTTATAATTTTGAAATGAAAACAGAATATTATTTAGAATTGTAACTCACGAAAACAATAAACTATAATATGTAAAAATATAAAAGTATAGCATATATAGTTTTGTTCGTAAATATCAAGTTGTAAAAACAACCAATGTACCTTTTTACATAATGATACTTCACATTATTATGCAGAATTCAATTTATATTTAAATTATAAACAAATATATTAGAGGAGACGACCGGGGTATTAAGAGAAAAATGGGGCAATAAGAAAAATGTTTTAATTGATTTAGGTATTGAATTTTCATTATTGTATAGATTTTATTATGCCAAAATGTTTTAAAAAGTTTTACCTTAACATTATCTTGTATAATTTAGATTACTGGTACTCCTCCATAAATATGCTTGGGAATTCACAATCCGGCGCAAGCATAACTTCTAATAATGGAAGTATTCTGTCACAAAGTTCTTGAAACTTTGAGGGCACTCAATTGATAATGATGAAATCATATAGTGTCTGTTTTCTCGAACTTTTTCATCAATTATCAGAAGCTTATCAAACAATACTTAAAATACCGGTTAGGCTAGGTGGAAATTATGTTGATAAATAGATTAAAGTCTAGACTTTCATGTAAAAAAAAAGGTGTTAATAAATACTGTCCATGTTTTTTATATCAAAATGGTACTTAGTTTACGATCTTGATCATAATTGATTTTTCAATTTTTATTAGAAAAATCCACAAGTACTCAAATTATAAACATTGCAAACATTCATATAAAAAAATTACGAGACCTGAATTTAGTGTGAAAACACTTAATTTGTTGAAGTACCTAGCCTGTAATGTGTTTACACGGGTTAATATCATATCAGTGTCTATTGTCTAATATTCTTTCCAAATCACGGGCAAAAAATCCGGACACTATTTTTGACTGCGGACAAAAAGTCCGAACACAATTTTTGATAGTACATTTTAAAATAAAATTGAAATCAACAAATCGATTCAAATTAAAAAATTAGATTTGTTTTATTTTATTAAATAGGTACTAGAAATACTAACTAGTTACTACTTTCTTCAATAGTGTATAGGCACTGAAAATAACTTGCAAAAATCTTATTTTCTAGGTATTATTTAATTTATAAAATAATAATAAAAATACATAATTCTGACTTTTTGTCCAACCATTTTTAAATCAGACTTTTTGACCGATTATTATTCTTTCCATACAGAACAATATTATTATATCGGTATTGTATTTTTCCACATGATTTAAATAACACTACACTCGCATGTATTGTCTCCCCGATTTTGCTGTTTTTTATGTGCCAAGCAGACTATAAATGCTGGCGTAGTACAATCTTAAAATAAGTTTTTGTTTAAATTTTAAAAATATTAATTTTAGTGGTGCCAATCCTTGCGATGATAACATTGTTGTGTTGTATTATTGTTATAGTAACTAGTAGGTATTATACTATTTTGATTAATTATCATACAAATAATGTATGATATAAAAAATAACATAAATAATGTTAATTAACTATTATATTTGTAATATTTTAATTAATTAAATCATTTATTTATTGTTTAAATTAAAATTGTCAATATCATCAATAGCATTTGACCATAGTCCGTAGTTATAATATTTGTAAATAAAAACTTACCTGTGATCTCAGTGTACCCTGTTGCTTAATTTATGTATATATAAATATGCCTCAATAAAATATTATTATTGAGTGTAAAAACTCGAAATTAAAAAAATAAAAAGTTAAATGATTTTAACCGATTATCTGACAATCAATATTGATTTGAATCGGATTCAATGTGAAAATAATATAAAACATGATGGGTATCATATATATGATAATGATAACATTAGCCTGTGTGAAAACCCTTTTAGAGTAATCCATACATGAAGAGCATACTCTAAAAATTTTACATTTCAATTATATAACAAACCTTAAGTAAACTTTTGAATTAACTAGCTTATAGTTGTGGAGAAAACAGGCAATATGCAACATGTACAATTAATTGTATATTATATTTTTAATGATTTTATGCATTAATGTAAAAAAGTATAATTATTATTATTTTGTATTAATAAAATTATGTTATTAAAAATTAATTGTATTTTAGGCCAGAGGTTTTATTGATTATTTGGAAGATAGTAATGGAGACTTGCATGATACTGAATCGAATACACCTAACGACTCTTCAAATGATATAAATCAAAATACTAACACATCAAATGCAACATCAGTTAATATTAATTTTGTAAGTATTTTGCATTATTTATTTTTAAAATATTCAATATGTACTTAAACCATTTGACCATTTAACAAAATAATACAATTTTAATATAGAATATCGCAGGCACCAATAATATTGATCAATCTAGTGAAGAACGAGAATTTGAATTGAATATACCACAAATATTATTATCAATGTCCAGAATATCAAATAATTTATTTGAACGAGCTGCAACATCTCAGGATTAATTAGTATTTTATGTATGTATGTTATTTAATATTTTTATTAATTTATTATATTGTAAATTTTCATTAAAACAAACTATACTAGTTAAATAAAATATTTGTTAAAAGGAACATTTATTATATTATTTAAAACTAAATATTTTAACAAGGTTCATACGATTTAAACAACTGTAATACATTAATAAAATAAAACCCAATAAGAGCACCCAACGTTGATCCAATTTGAGTGACACAGCCATAATAGAATAGTCCTCTGTTACCTTTGTTACGTAGTATTGCTGCTATTGACAGTTTTACATAAGAAGCACATCCAAAGAATAAAACCCATACAAATACCTAAAATATGAAACCATATTAGATTTTTAATTAATTTTAATTTTTTATCATAAAATATTTTATAAAAAGATTACTCAAAATGTCTAATTAATATGGTAATAGGTGGAAACTTAAAATTTAATCAAAACAACACAATTTATTTAAGTTCCATGCAATGCAATTTAAAATTTTACTATATTATCTATTAGATAACTGGTGAAAGCAAATACGAATATGACGTCCTCTAAACACAAAATGTAAGGGTTTGGTAAAATTATGATATCATGATTAGCATATATTTTCAACCGACTCATATATTTATTAGTTTGTATTAACACTTAAAGCTCTCAAAAAACATAAAAGTAACTCAAAACATTTATTTTTTAAGCTATAATATTAAAATTACAATTTATTTTCATTAGAAACCTGCTTATTTTAAAATTGTAACATTTTATGAAAACATGAGAAAATAATTTTATTATATAATATACATAATAAAAATATATACACAGTACAACCTCTATATAACAAAACTCTACATAACAAATTTTTTTATGGAACTGACATTTTCATTGAAAAAACGTTTCAATTTAACAAATTAATTTTGTATTATTATTCTACAAGAAATTTAAAAATTATTAAATACATTTTAAACTATAGTAATTTATAAAGTACACAGTTAACATCCAACTTGCACTTGTCTATTGTATCCGACATGCAATAGTATATATACAATTTTGTGCCCGTATCTTACTTCATTCAATTTTATTAGGTACCTAAGATTATTGGTATTGACTAATGAAGACAATAATGAAAAAAAACAATCTATTAATAAAAAAAGCATTATTATTATTATTGTCACCATTCATTTATTAGTTTGCATTTCTATCAAAATGAAATCGGTATGTCAAAAAGAAAAAGTATCATGGATAAAATTTTGTTGTTGAAAGAAGTGGAAAATGGTATGCAAAAAAAAAAAACCCATCAAGGAAAAATGTTATTTCTATTTAACAAATTTTTTCAAAGAATCGTTAACTTGTTAAATAAAATTTCCACTGTATATATATGTCAAATATAATAAATTTTAAACTTACAATTAAGATCATTCCCGTTGTTGTATTGTATAAGAAAGGTGATGGACTTTTTAAGGCAGTCATCAATATATATATTGTAGATGCTATGCAAATACTATATAACACATAAATTACAGTTTTAGACATGTGATTTGTATAAAATGCAATAAAACAAGCTATAGGGTTTATAATATTAGATAAGTTTGTTGCTAAATGGTATGCCATATATCCATATGGTAGACAAGAGTATGATTGAATACTAGGCAACAACCCATTTGCAAAAAATACAATTATTCCTTGTATAACCAATAACAAGATAATTGAATGACATTTTGCTTTGATTATATTATCATGATTTTCAGCATGATCTAGTTTTACTTGAATTTTTTCGTTTTTACAAGATGGTGAGTATTCAAGGCATAAATATGAAATTGTACTGATACACATTATTATTCCAATTATAATAAAAAATAGTCCACTTGAAAAATAAGCATTTGTTACTGACTTTTCTGTAACAATTTGTCCATCTCGTACAACTGTATGGCACGTAGTAGTACCCACACCTTGTATGATAGCAATAATACTTGGCACAAAACCACTAATACCTTCTCCAACCATATATGTAATTAAATATATACCCGGATATTGGCTCAAAGATGGTATAAATAACACAGAACTAGTACATCCAACTAATGCTATGGCAAATGTAAGTACACATAATATTATACTATGTGATTGACCAAAAATTGTGCCCGAAACATTGTAGAACATTGCCATCGAGAATATGGATATTATGCCCAAAATCAAAATCAAAATAGTCAGCAGTCTATCATATTGATTCCCATATTTCTTACGCCAAGCACTGTACATTAGTGGACCTATATTTCCAGTTTGTACTGCAATTGATAAGTATGATGGTAAATTCCATCCTTCGGGTGCACTTTGAACAAGCAATGGTAATTGTGTATATAAACTATTGACCAGTATCCAAGAACCTACACCAAACATACATGTCAACAGATCCAAGAACCTAAAAATGATTAAGTATCAAGTTTAAATTTATTTTTGATCAATTTGTATTATTATTATTATTTATTAAAATTAAACAAATCAAATTCAAATATTTTCATATATTATTATTTTGTTACCTACTTTTAATTTTTTTAAAGTGATTATAATAATAAATAATAATCACAATAATAATTTACCATTTTCGCTTGACTATAGAACTAGTTTCCAAACTGTAAACTTTCATTTGTTTATGTTTTAAATGTGTTTTCTCATCGATCCTAAAAAATGTATATACATAATAGATGTTTTATATTATATAAGTATGACAATTTTTATAAATATTAAAATGCAATTTTGTATTTCAACATTAAAAATACAATTGGTTATAAACATAAATGCACTACAATTGTATAATATAGACATTCATATAGGATTAAGTATAGTCAAGGCAGGCCCAGTGAGTTATCAAGTTCAACTCGGTAGACCGCACAATATTTGGGTATTGTAATATTAAGTAATGTGTGGCCAAAAATATAAGAGTACAAAGTGAAATTTGGTAGAAGATTCTTAATAGTCGGTACTCTATAGTACATTGAAATTTTTTTTTATAAGAGTTAAAAAAAAAACTCTTTGCGTTGGTAGAAATCCTAAAACTCGGTAGCTTCTCTATCCAACACTGGGTGTAAGTACATTTTTCACTCAAACTTTGTATAAGATTAATCGTTAATGAACTAAATTGCAAGATAGTTTTTTTATGTATTATATTGTAAATTATTTAACAGTTTAACCATAACTATATTAAGTAGGTACTATAAAATCTACATTCTACTATAGTCTATAAATATATTATATGGATTAAGAAATATTTGTCCACAAAATTACGAAATATAATACTTGTAATACCTATACCATTTTTCTCAAATCTAAAGAAGTTTAGAATACGCATATTGAACATATCATTAAAAATATATAGGTAATATATTTAATATTTATACAATTTTTCAACTATATTTCATCGGAAAAAACGTGTCTATAATATTATTGTTTATTATTATACTATTATTTTGAATTATTCTTAATTTAACAAGATTAATATTAATATACATGCATCAATGCATTGGAAATGTGAACGTTAATCGGATAAAATATTATTAAATTAATTAAAACATGCCTGCCTACTTACTATCTATACCTATACTGATTTCTATTCGTAAGTATAGTTACTGATTTTCAAGATAAAACTGTTTTGATTTATTAATAAACTAATACAGTAGTATTTATTGGTAGACAAAAATATATTATAAATTATATACCTAATTATGTATTATACTCAAAATTAAATATAAACGTTTAAAAATATATAGGTTATTTGAGTAATACACAATATAAGTACCTAATATCTACTATTTATTTTGTAAAAAATATCTATATAAGTATTTTAGTATTTATATGAAGTACATACTCAATTTAGTCGTCTGTTTAATTTTCTCTATAGGTGATAAAATATTTTACGCGATTCCATTCATATCAAAATTACAATATTGTATAATATGTGACAAAACAATTGAATTTTCTGCTGTATTATTAACATTTGACTTATTAATATAATTAAAAATTAAATGATCAAATAAAAAATATATGTATTTTTGTCAATATATACATTTAATTTCAACAGCTAGCTTGTAATTGAATCGAACTACAAATGATTACTGACTTATTACAAAACAAGAGTGTTCTCCCCAAGTCCTCAGATCTTTATATCCCCACCACTATTATTTTACAAACTACTTAATTACAAATATATATTACACATATAAATCGTGTCCTGTTTTATTATGTAGGATCTTTATGAAAGTAAATCACAGCATTGTAAAATGTAATTTACAATACATAAATAACATTTTTCCAAAATTTTATTTTTACAATATTGATGAATATTAATTTATAATTGTTTATCTTATCTATTAGGTGCCTATTTTTATAATAAATTGTTATTATATAAAGTAGGTACCTACCTATATGTATTATAATTATTCATTTTGTGAATAGTAGGTATAAACTGTATAATTATTAATTTATATACAGGTAATTTTTTTTATCATAAAATATATGTATAGCCTGATTATATCTAAGGAAGTATAAACAATTTTATTTTTTTTAGATAATTACTATTGTACACTCAATTTATATTAAGTTTTTAGGAACTTGAACTAAAACTGATTTTTAGACAAAAATTAGTAAAATTTCTATTTTTATAAATATCTATAAATTTACTTTTATTTGTACATATACCTATTTATCTATATACCTATATTTAAGTGTACAAGAAAAAATGCAGTGGTACATTTTTTTTACTAAGGTACCTAATCATTCTTTTTTTTTTTTTGTAATTGAAAGTTTGGTACCATTTATTTACGCTTATTTAATTTCAATATATATTTAAAGATTGTTTTGTAAAAATAAAAGTTTGTCTTATAATAAGTCTTGTCGTTGTGGCCCTTGGTTCCACGACTATAAAGAATATATTATATGACTAATTCACAAAACACCCAAAATTTTTTTTTAATATGCCTTGTTATAACTGGAGTCAAAAAAGATTTCTAGTATTCTTATTTTATATTTGTATCTATTAATACAATAGTATCTATCTATATGCGTCATTTATTAAAAATGTATTTTTGTGTACCTATGTAGATATGTATAGTTGTGAAATACAACACCTATAGGTAGGTATATTGTTAAATAGGTATTTAATGTCTTCAAGTAAAAAAGACTCGTGACATTTATGAAATTCCACGTTTCTCCCTTCGGTAGCGTTAAAAAAAAATTCAATACAATGTACATCCAGTACGAATTAAGATAATATTATACCTTTTAACCCATATATGCAGATAAAAAAAATCGTATGAACATGCGGAATTTAATAATAAAAATAATATGAAAAAAAAAAAAAATTTTTCAAGTTGTTATCATCATTTTATCCCATTTAACGCCTATAGGTAGGATATATTATATACCTATAGGACCTGCAGAGCAGTAGGTAGGTAGTGCAGTGCGGTTTTAATTTATTTAAAACGTCTTTTTCGTTGGCGGCAGTTACCCGTTTTCATTCTCCGTCTACGCTTAATGTAGAGACAAAAAGGACGATCGTTTGTATGGATTGCTGGATTGATTATGTAATCAGTTTGCTAAGAAACAATTATTAACTAACAACAAAAAAAACACTAATAACGACACTCGGTTCAATATATTTTTATACTTTGAATATTGGTCATTTGATTACGTATATTATGTGTATGAGAATTGCGATTACTAAGTATTACTATTTACTACTCGTCTGTCGTCGTCGGTTGTACTAAGGAACAGATACGAGTATTTATGAAATGGCAATAGTCATAAAAAAAAAAAATATATATATATATATATCGTATAAAAACCTTGAATACCTGTAGCTGCCATCCTACACAGGTAGGTATCGTTATATAGTACGATACGCCGTCAATCTTAAAAATAAATATTTTAATATCGACCGAGTACATCAAGAAGGACGTTCGTGCTATACCTATGCTTTTTGAGTACTTATGTATAAAAAAATTGGGTACCTACCCCATGTCCTAGTCATACATATACCTACTTAATTACACCGTATAGTTAATTTATGATAACATAATAATATGATGTAGGTATATACTTACATAATATTATAAATATAATATAGGCAACATATAACTGTCCATTAAGCATAATATGTCGTAAATATAGATATAGGTACATCGTTATGGTTTTGATTAAATTTTAACGATATACCAATAAACGTTTTTGGAAATATCCAAACGTTTACCCATTATTATACACCGTAAATTGATTTTTGGGCGTTTACTCACTTCATTTTGGTCATTTTTTGTGCCGGCAATCGGAAATTCGACATACCCTATATATTATTACCTATACATACGTGTGCATTGTATTACACGTAACTTTATTAATCAATCGCGTTATTATTATTATTATTATTATTATTATTATTATTTCACTGTACATATATACTATATGGAGCGACGCGTGCCACGACTGATTTAGTGCAAATCGTATTTTGAAAACGACTGAAGTAATATATACCTACCTACCGAACAACGCCGGCGGAACGCGCGAGCTCGAGATAGCTAATATTACGATCCGGTACATATAGTAGAGGAAGACGAGTATAGCCGGTTGTATTCGTTCACCCTTGACCTATTGCCCATTTAATATTGTGAATATCACAGTTACTACATTGTTATACGCCATGATATTAATGCTATAGCAAATATAATCGAGAAAGACGTTTAATATTTTATACTATTATTGTTTTATTTTTTTTAAATATCGATTATACAAATATGGTATAGGATTATATAAATAGGTACTTTATACTGTAAGTAAATATTATATTTTATTCTATCGTCCGTGCTGTACATTTAATCGTAAAACAATTTTTATGATAACGGACCACACAATTCATTGTTCTTTGTGGAAACACATCTGGTATATGCGTATAAGTATTATAGTAGGTATGTAGGTTATAGAATTATTATAATAGGGCTCGGGGGATTAATTAATGCACTCGCGTATATTTTTATATAATGGTCCAAAAAATTGCCGAATACGATTTAATTAATGTGTTTCAAATTATTAACAATGCTAAATTTGGCAAAAAAAAAAAAAATGTGCATATTTATTTGCATATACCTCTATTGTATTTTTCGAATATATGCATTTTTCGGAGCAAAAGTTATTTTCTACAATTTATTCTATTCTATTTTTTGATATGCGGCGCATGAAACATCTGTTGACGTGTTTATTTGCGTAATTTTCAAAATTCCTTATTAATTTCGGGCATACCTACCTAAATAAACGACGGGTATGCGATTTAAACGCGGCAATACGTTTAACGCATAAAAGCACAAAAAAAAACATAACGCATCCACGTATTTATTATTGTGGCGATTTCTAAAAATAGCTTAATATATTTAGTTATTTGTCAATTACAAAGATAAAGATATAGATACCTAGTTATTAATTGTGCAATGCAGTTTCCAAGGTAAAATAGTAGTTGTTTTTAAATTAGTTAAGTAGGTACCAACTATAATATATTTTTACATATTTCATGCTTATTTTAACAATTTTTAGTGCATATTTTAACAATTGTTATTGCATATTTTGATCATTTTCCGTGCATTAAGTCCCGATTCGTAATTATAATATATAATATATATAGGTACCTATATAGATATATAATATTATATACATCTATACATATCGTAAAAATGTAAAATGCATAATATATATAACGATTAACGAGTAAAAAAATTATACGAATTATGTAATATATATATTTAGTATATAAGTACATATTACACAGAATTCTATATAGTGTGGATGGATTATACTTTATAGACTATATTATAGTCTATATAGCCTATTCCAATAATCCAGTATAATCGATATTATAATAATTATTATAGTTTGTAGTTTATCATTCAACGACATTTTTAACGGGAATTGAGTCAAGTTAAATATTTATTTATTTCATATTAACGGACTAAGTCCAAATCTTAAAGATTAAAAATAATACAGCATTTCATATGATGATAGTTTTAAATCGAAAATTGGAAATATCATATATATAATATGAGAAGCAAAAAAAAAAAATAACAAAAACTAATATAATGGAAGTTTTTCATTGAAAATTGAAATATTAAATATAAAGAAAAGGAGAAAATAAAACAAATATTTTAGGCACATTAGAAAATCCATAGTAGTATTACCAGTGTTTCCTTGGGCTAATAACATATTGATGGGGGGGAAATGCATGCATTTAATAAATGAGGAATTTTAAATATAAAAAAATATTTGATTTCTTAAGTTATGGATATTTATATTAATATTAATTTGACTTAAAAGTAAAGAGTCATTGATCATATTGTTTAAGATTTTAATTAAAAATTGTAAATAAGAGACTTTCCTTCTTTCAAAAACAGGCTTTAGGTTTAATAAATTTAAAATATTTTCGTAACCAGAATGAGAGGGTCTTAAAATATTATATTTAAAACAGATAAAACGGAGAAATTTATTTTGCACAGATTCTAACTGATTGATGAAAGTGATATTTTGATTGTTGTCCCAGATTATTGAGGCATATTCTAAGTGAGACCTTACGAGAGAAATATAAACGACATTTAAGAGTGAAGGGAATAGCCGAATAGGGATCATTAAATTTTAAGCAATTACGCATTATAAAACCAAACATGGAAAGGTCTTTAACCAGGAAAACGTGGAGTAAAACATCATTACATAAATTATAGTTAAAAATTAAAATATTAAGTGTTTTTCTTTGAAAATGAAATAGTTTGACATTTATTTAAATTTAATGATATTTCATTGAAGTTACACTATTTATTAAAGCTATTTAAGTATTTTTGTAAATATTCAGCGTCGGTTAGAGATTTAATGTTTTTAACAATTTTTGTGTCATCAGTGAGTAATAATATATTTGAGTATTTAATAGAAAGAACAATATCGTTAATGAATAAATGAAATAAGAGTGGAGAAAGGTGATCACCCTGAGGAACTCCAGAAGTAACGATTATAGGATTGGAAATGTAGCATTTTATTTTGACAAATTGAGTTCTTTGCGATAAGAATGAATTGAACAGGATAGAAGATGATCCTGCAAAATGGATTTTATTTAGTTTGATAATAAGTGGTTATGCGATATATGATCAATCCTATCGAAGGCTTTTTCAAAGTTGGTGTAAACAACATCAGTCTGTCCACCCTCTGAAAAAGACTCTAAGAAAAATGTAATGCCAAGTGTGAAGTTAGCAGTACAAAGTTTAACGAGTAATAAGTCAAAAGGGGGGCTCCAACAAATTCCAACAAGTCTATTTAAACATTGTTAGAAGGTTTTTGAACCGTTTTATGAAAAATGTAATGCTAAGTGTGAAGTTAGCAGTACAAAGTTTAACGTAGGATAAGTGGAAGGGGAGGCTCCAATAAATTCCAACAAGTTTCCAACAATGTCCAACAAATCAATATGAATATTGTTGGATAGGTTTCAAAAAGTTCTGCTAACAATGTACTGCTAACTTCACGCACCTCAAACCTTCACATATAGTCGTGGATTGAAATCTGCAATTGGAGGGCCATTTATGGAGATGAACATCAAATCTGACACATTTTTAATTGTTAAACGAGTTCAGTTATAGGTTCATATCGGAACACCCTCGTTCGCAATCAGCTGTTGTTGTGGAGAGTATGTTCAGCGTTGTTATCAGACTAGAATCAGCATTGCGTGTACGAAAATCCATCACACTTTCAAATTTAGATAAATCAAATCTGCGTGCCACATTTTCGACTTCATCTTCTACTCTGGCGTCGTCGGTTACTGTTTTAAATATTTATCATTGATCACCTACAGAATGAAAGACATTTTTATTTTAACAATGGCTTATATGGCTTTAATAAATTAAATTATACTTAGGAATTTCCCTTACCTTTAGGTCTTCTAACATTGCACTATTTTCATTTTTCATGGTCTTTGAGCAAGAGTTGATATGCATGTTGACAACTAAATTCTGCAAAAAATGAAATACCTATGTTGTCGATTCTATTCGATGATAAACAACGAATGTCGTCGTAATGCACAATTTTCGCAGACGGAAAATAATTTCCATACCAAAAATATATATTATTCGGTTTTCAATAAAGATGTGAATCACCCACTCCAAAACAATAACTAATTTTTTTTTGCAAATTCATTGGGATTTGAGAATATAATTACTATAGTAGCTATATTTAAGAGTGTTAATTATATAACAATAAAAAGTGGCGCGGTTATGAGACTATTTTTAGATTACTTTTAATAGGTATGTATTTTAACATTTTTAATTGTTACATTTTAATTTAACAAAATATTTCTTAAAATTTACCTATGCAAAACCCCTTATAAATGGATACCACACCAATGATTTTTAGTATTAAAAACATGTCTAAAAAAACAAATTAAGTGACCCCTTAAAGTAATTTTAGAATTCAAACACCTATATTTAAATTTATAGAAAATAATATTTTGGAGACGATCTTATAATTATGGATTTTGTAAAATATCAATTAAGAAAGAAGTTACAGTTATATTAACTTGAAATAGGTATTAGGTACCTACCTAAAAATTGACAATGCGTAAAAATATTGGTACCTATATCTATTTATATCGGACATATAAAAATATATTTTAAGTACCAAAAGATTTAATAATTTCATATCATATTTATGAATAATTTTAATAGTTATTCATATATTATAATTTATCAATCTTGTAAATTTATATACTTAAATATAAAATATGTATACCTAAGTGTACCTATACAATGGTTCCAGGGGAGTAGCTATTGGGTAAGCCTGGTAGGCCTGATACTACCCACTATTCTTTAAAAAACAATTTTTAAATGTTTTAAAATAGCCAAAAAATATATTATGATACTTAACTTGTTTTTTTCAATACTTTATAATAATATATACTATATATTTATTTCAATTGTGTGTATTATTTGTAGACTATTTGCTATTAGGCTATTTGCACAGGCTCACAACCACATTTATGGGTCGAAGCGTATGGTACACATGTAATATTGATAATAACTTAATAGTAACAACTTACTAGGTTCGCGATAAAAACAGTGTATAATATTCATTAGTGCTGTGAATTTGTAAGAAAGTGCATTTTTTTAGCTGATTATAAAATATAGCATTCTTAACACAAAATTCAAGCCATATAACAACATTTTTAGGCCATTTCTTTTTTTTTTAGTTCATCTTACTGTATTTTTTTTTATCAATTTCCGTCAATGAATATTTTTACACGCATTTTATATGAATTACATATTTTTAAAATTTACATAGGCTGTATATACGTTATACTTATATTTTATAAATAATATCCTTGTTTTAAAATATTTTATACACGATGTATAATTGTGTGAGTACAGCATTTTATTTGTCACGATTTTATAAGATAAGGTGATTAGATTATATCAGTAGTGAATTTTCAGAGTAAGTAGGCATCCATAAACGATTAGATACTTATTATAGTTTACTACCTGTTCGATGTTTGCCTTTCATGAGTGAATTTTTAAAACTTAGATTTTCAGTGCATTTAAAAAAAAATTTAAGTCCATTTTATACTGACTTTTTAGGGATTTTAAATGTATTTTTTAAGATTTTATGGTGCATTAAATTTAAAACCCTAGTAATCAGCGATAGTGGAATAACAGGGGGGAGGCAAGCAAAAACCTGGATTGTAAAAGTCTGAACGTTACAAATCTGGATTTTTAATTTTACAAGATTTTTTTAAAAACGGTTTTTATCATATATAATTTATTATTATTTAGTATATTATATTAATTAAAAAAGTTAATATTTATAACATGAATATTAGACTATTAATATATTCTTCGAAAAGCTATATTTTAAATTTATTATGAATTTATTTTTTTTTGTAACTAATTACAAACCATTTATTGTAACTATTGTAAGTGAAGAATTGAGAGAGATAAACCATATACCTATAGACCGAATGCAATTATTTTATATGGCATACATGATTAATTTTAAAAGGTATTTAAACATTTTAAATCATTAAATTTAATTTTCTTGAAATAATGTTAAAGTTGCCTATATATTACTCCTTAAAAATCAACAGGTTGACATCCTTTTTCAAAATAGATTATATAATGGCAGGTGCATTCGAATTGCCTCCCAAATAAAGGTAGTGGACCTTTTTTTACTGAAATTACCTCCCGTATCATACCTACCAATTGACCGATGTATACTATTTTATTAATATCCATATACTTTTTAAACCTTATAAACAAAAAAAATTACAGTTTGGTAAATTTACAAAATCGATGATTTAACCATATCTAAGTTATATAACCACGGCAATGTCACCAAAAGTTAATTTTATTGTGGGAAATTGAATTATTTTAAAAATTTGAAATTTATTATACAGATTTATAATTATAACATAATAATTTCCGCTATTAAAATGTAATATAATTATTATATTATAATTAAATTTTGTTATTCGCGATTAATTTATTCATTAGTCATGATTACATTTTTATTTGTGATTAATTTGTTTGTTATTCATGATTTTTTTAGTGGTTTAAATTTGTATTATTAATAATGATTTTTATCACAGACACATATCAACATTCAAAATATCCACGCATCAACTATTTATAAAATAATCTAATTTCCCTCTAAGAACCATCATATAGTCTGATAAAAACCGTTTGAAAAAAAATTTAAAATCCAGATTTGTAATATACAGACGTTTACAGTCAACGTTTTTACGTAGACCTGAATAACAGTACATCCATCATCTATCACTGATTACTCGTATCATATCGGTACTTGATTATTTTCGTGTGAATGTATTAAATACTATAGTCTATATTATGTATATATATATTTATTGGAATTGGGTACATTACAGTATAGTAAAAAAAAAATGTATGAACATACGTGGTGACTTGCATGCCTACCCATATTTTTTCTTCTAGCTACCCCCTTGAATGGTTTCATAATGATAATATTTATATTATTGTGCTGTTGATATTTTGTTACCTATACCTACCTATATCTGTTAAAATCTGTTGAAGGCATTTAGTTAAATCATATAAATCATATAGGTAGGTAAGCAAATATAGACAAAAATTAAAGTTTTAAATGTTAATAATAAAATTGCGTAAAAAACTCGTGGAAAACTTTAAATTATAGTATTGAAAATCATATACATAGGTTTTTTTAAAATTGTATAATCAAGTATAGAAATATGTGTTTTTGGGGAATCCCTAAATAATAATTTCCAAGGCTTAAGGTAATATAATACAAGTGACCATCATATAAACATAATATCATAAACATGTACTAATAAATTAATTCACAATACAAAATATTTACAATAAATTATGTTATATAAACGTCACCTGTTTATTATGACGGATGTTATATGGCTCACACTTCTTAAAAATCACGTACTTAATAGTCATTTTTTTGTTTTCAAAGCGTTTACATAAGACATTCAAACGATCCTGCGTTATTTCGTTGTATCCTTTATTTTTATTTTTGGACTTCCGATTTACTGAGAGTTATTTTCGCTCCATCAGCTCCTACTTCATTTTTAATTTTTTTAATCAATTTTCATATTGATGGATGCTTATAGCCAACGAGGTATAGGAAAATCTATTATTCTATTTGTTATCTTGTAAAAATAATTAACAGCTACTGTAACTAGGTCAATTTTAAAAAAAATGTAAATTATTGCATAAACGCACACCGAAAGGGTTAAAAATTTAAATAGCCATTCCAATTTTTAATACCAGACCCACATGATTACATTTATAAAATTCATTTTGATGTTTAGATTATGGTCCTAAACCAAAAATTCAATAAGTTACAGCCGTTTCAAATACTTGGAGATTATTATTCCAACTCATTTTCGAGAATTATTGCTCCGGGGATTATAATTCCGATTACCGTTTTTGGGAGGAAGTAGTGCTCACGCGATTTCTACCCAAATTTGCGATTCAATCAAAAAAAAAATAAAAAAGGTAATATATGTAGGTATACCTACTATTCATGGAAAATGCTATATTATTATACCGTTTTCTAATAATAATATATTATAATCAAATTCGAAATCAAATCAAATGATGGTGTACTTACAAAATAAAAGAACTGTAGTATATTATCTAAAGAAAAGTACATAAATAAAATACTGTGATGAATTACACACCAAAACAGATGGAAAACGGCATTATTAAATACTTGAAATTTAAATTTTCGTTTGGTCATAAACAGGTAGACTTGTCCTACCATGCCCCCCCACCCTTAGCGCCGCCACTGAAATGGATAGGTAAATAAAATGGAGATTTATGCACATGTTTGGATGCGTAATATTATGCAACGTACAAGATAAACAAAAGGTCATAATTTACAATGTTGCATATTTATTGTAAAAAATTAATAAAATATCAATTATCTCTATACTGTACGGGTTCAAGTAAATACGCAGACTGGTGGCCAATGGCCATATTTTATTCGTATTTCGTGCACTTTTTCTGGGCACGATTTTTGCAATTGTCATGAGTTTGGTCTGTAGAATAGATTATAATAATATTCTGTTTGGTACTTACTAACTTACTGTTCAAGGTTTATAGATTATATTATATATTTTATAGTTTATATATTATAATCTTGCTACTGATTACTACTTAGGTCTCCTTATCTTTATTATTGTACTACGGTTATATAGATAACCGTTATAATATTGTGATTGTAATATATCGTTTTTTAACCTCATTGATGTATATGTGTTTATAACCTCACTGGTACACATATGTTTGATTTTTTACACAGATATAAATTTCTTACTTATCGTCTCGGTCAAATTGTCTGCAGTTCTGTGCATTATAATATTTTTCATAATTATTATTTATTTGATTTAATTTATATTTAATACTGTGAATTTCATTATTTAAATACTAATATATCAATAATGTTTTCTACTGTAGTACGTACATGTTCCAAGATGTCCCGTAGAGTTGTAGCCATTCGGCAACAACCAACAATCAAACCGATCATGGCTGTTTCTGCTAGGTAATATAACTGTGTGATATTGTCACTAAAAATTAATACTTTGTAATTATTCATGGCGTTTGTAGGTTCATGTCTGAACATAAAGAAGAAACCGATGAAGAGTTCTATGGAAGATACGAATCATACTTTAATCGCAATGACATTGACGGTTGGGAAGCCAGGAAGGCAATGAATGATTTAGCAGGTCAAGACGCAATAGCAGAACCCAAAGTATGTTAGAACATTAATCCTTCAATTAGATTTTATTTATATGCATTTATATTATTATTTGAACAAATATATAGTAATTTATGTTCTTACTAGGTAATCATAGCTGCATTGAAGGCTTGCCGTCGTCTTAATGATTATGCTATGGCAATAAGGTTCCTTGAGAGTGTGCGAATTAAGAGTGAAATTGATAGCAAGATCTATCCCTACATATTGCAAGAAATTAGCCCAACACTTGAAGAGTTAGGTATTGACACACCCGAAGGGCTTGGATACGATAAACCAGAATTAGCATTAGACGATGTTGATCACATTTATTAATTAATAAAATATTGTATTTTCTGGGTTTTACTATTGTTCCAGTTTGAAATGTATATTAGAAAAAATACTGTTAATTTGTATTAATAAAAAAACAATAATATTAAAAATTCATTGTAGTCAGATTATTTTTGAACAATTTTTTTTATTAGCATACGTAAATATTTATTATTTTTACCAAGTCAATTTTAAAATATATTTCTCTTATTTTAATATAAAGTATATATTGATAATTTGTTCAATGTGCCAAGATGGTTAAAAGTGAATCATAATTTTATGTATAGAATATACTTAATTTGTAGTTGTAGATTAGCTATAATTATGGAATATAGATGATCACTCAAACTATTAGAGAAAAATCTAACATATGTATTATTATTATTATAGTAGATTTATAAATAAATGGTTGGTTCTTCAACAAATGCTTTTTTTTACTCATATGTAAATCTAATAATAACATAATATTGTAGTGGGTAAGATTAAATTCTTGAATTATTATTTAGAGTATGCCTTACTGAGTGTTAGTTATTATTTAACATGCGAGTGATGACGATCTAGATATGTTAGATAAATATAAGAGTAAATATATTCATATATAAATAAAGCACTTGTAAAGAATAACCATTTATTTATAAATCTACTATTATTAATACATAAAATAATTCACTTGTTAAATTTTTTTTAATTTCTTGAGCGATTGTGGGTTAAATGAGTATTTAATTTGTAATAAAATAGGTTTGTGGGAGCATGCATATGGACCATAGGGGCCTTAAATATGCAACTGGGGAGGGGCAGAGCATATTATACGTATATGTAAAAAAAGTATTAAATAAAAATTATATTTATATATAAAAGTTATATTATGACCAAATAATAATAATTTATTTTGTGTTAGAAAAAATCTAATATTGATTGTGGGTTAAGATGATTTTTTTTTTGTTTATATACATTTTTTGGGGTAGAAGAAGTAAATCAGAGTTATGAAAAAGGCTCTTTTGATATTAAATTGGTTTTATTTGGTACTTTAAAGGAAGTAATTTTTTCATAGAATTATTCATTTTAGCAAGTTAAAATTGATAATGTTATAAGATTTTATCAGTTAGACTTTGTTTCGAAGTTAAGACCATTTTTGAAGTTCACCAATTTTATTATTTATTATGAGGTATATTTTATTGTTACATGTTTATATACTTTAACCATACTTGTATAATATTTATTGACTATGACAACATTTAGGGTTAAAATAATTTTGGGATGATGTAAATTAGGTGGGGGCTCCTAGTTATGTCGTTGGCTAGGACACTACCAATTAGCTTTCCCTATCCTATTACTTTTTGAAATCCTAGTCGTGATACTTGAAAATACCACTTTTTAAATTTGGTGTATATATTTGTTGATAATTATTTCTTATAATATTACTAATATCAATTTATTGATTTAATTTAATATGCTAGAAGTAATAAATTAATGTAACTGTGTTTAAATCAAAACATACAATTCAAGTATAAAACTTTAAAACCAATTTATTATATTATGCAAAGATCACAATTACATAGGACCGATAAAGTATTTGTTATATTAGTTATGATTATATCAAATGTATTTTACTATTTTTATTTTTATTACATAATATGAATTAAAAATACATTTGTAATTGATGGTTATTATGTGGTAGATAGGTACTAAATTATAAAACATGTAAAAAACGTAGGTTAAAAGTACCTATAGGTATAGTATATTTTTAATTTTTATTTAGATTTCAATATTGTTTGCTACTCCTAAAAAAATCTAGCAGTATTATTAGGTACTTAATAATTTCAAAAAATTATAATATTTACATGTTTTTACTGCTATTAATTTTTTCGTCCATTCCCATTATTTATCAAATTGTCATTCAAATTCAAAAACTTGAAACCGCTGAACATAGTAGGTATAGTGTGTTATTATACTACTTATAGTGCTTAAAATTTGATCAAATGTAATAAACAAATTCATTGTAATTAAATATAATATAAAATAATTATTGTTATATTGTACATATTAGCCATTATGCATATAAATATTAGTTTTAAAAATTAAAAGTAGGAACATAATAGTGGTACATACCTAGATACCTACAATCTATATGTTTACTTATTGTTAAGGGGATGTATTTTTTGAAAAATATAAGCGGGGTATGATATCTATGGTAATTGTATCACTCTCTTATTATATGGTTATGTGTTGTTTTACTAATACATATTATTATATTTATGACTTATAAGATAGGTAGGTATATAATTGATAAATTATCGGTGATTTTATGATATCAGTAAATTAAGAGTGGAGTGACTAAAGAGCATACAATATGGAAGGAGTATATAAAAGGTAGTATAGAAGTAGCTAGTTCCGATAGAAGACAAAATGAAGGAGAATAGATTAGGATGGCTCGGGCATGTATTAAAGAGGAAAGAGACTGAGGTAGTAACAGTAGTAAAAGGAATCTATATTGAAAAAAAAATGAAGACCATAAAAGGGGTCAGGGTTGTAACATAGGGTGATATAAATTAGATGCGGGAGGTAGAGTTAAGTGGAAGTAGAAGACCAAGGTGCAAACACAAAAAAATGAAATTGATATTGAAATGTAATACATTTTGGAAACTTAGCTAACTGTAGGCATACTTATTATTATTGTAATTTGAAATTAAAAGCATAGTGAGGAATATAATATTGACTTTATAATGTATGCGATTTTAATTTGTTTATGTATGTTTACTCTTTTTGGGGTAAAAGCAATAAAAAAAAAGTTTTTGGGCATAGAGTGTGAATCACTTTTCGGTGATTTTTATGACATTAGATTTTTTTTCTTTTATGAAGGTGGGGATTTTGTTTGT